>CM028922.1:375000-520000 GCA_016801845.1 Polydactylus sextarius | reverse complement strand
TTTTCCCCAAACTCGCCGTTTTTTCTCCTGACATGAAAATTAAAGAAGAGAAGTCGAAGTGAAGTCGACTTCAGATTTAACCCTTTTAATTTTAGTAAAAACTGCTGACTCAGCTTTTAAGAGCTACACATTATCTGAACCATTAAGAAGCGACCGTGTAGGTCATGTCCACGCATGCTCCGTCACATGAATTATTGATCTGACTGACAGGATGATCTACATTCTCTGACTGATCTGGGTCAGCGTGTTCGCTCACGATGCACTCGCTAAAAAAGCATTGAAATTCTGAGATGACAGCTTCGTTATATAGATATAAATATAAATATAGTGAGGAAGTCGTGTTTTCACGCTGCGCTCAGTTTAACTCGTCACCAACTGTATTTAATCAGTTATCAAACTGAGGCCTGGAGAGTCAAGGGTTCATATTTACTCTGGCTGTCATTATGACTCTGCTTGCACAGCAGAAACCGCACCCATATTACAAGAGCAAAGTGCTCACTGGCTGAGTGTGTGTGTGTGTGTGTGTGTGTGTGTGTGTGTGTGTGTGTGGAGGAGTGAATACCTTCCCTCAGGCTATGATAAAGACACGCAGCAGGAAGACAATGAAGTCCTGAGTCGTGAGACTTGTCAGAACAAGACAGACCTCACAGATCTGAACCTGTCGTGTCTTTAACTCCTCACAAGCTACATTCAACCTGTGAGCTCAGTAATTTGAATCGACCTCAGTGTTGTTTGACTCAAAAGGTCATTTCACACAGTTTGACTCAAACATATCGACAGAGTGAAGCGTCTGTCGTTAAAGACAAAGACTCGTTCATCTGGAAACGATCAGACGCTTTGTTCTCTCAGATTCAGACTCTGCCACGTGTGATTTTATATCATATCAGTTCTGATTTTATTGTCTAAATCACACAGTGGAGTCCAGCTCTCTGCCGCCATCTACAGGCCTCAAACAACAGTGTAATCCTGATGCTGCTGTTCCTCTTTGAACCACACGGTGACGCTGATGATCCACAGATTACTTTGTGGCCTGAAGCTCAGCTGTGATCCAGCCTGTGGTTCATACACATCGGTGTATGTGCAGCTATAGGAAGTGCTGATGAGATGTAATCTGAGGAGGATTCGTCGAATGCAACCGAATCTTGCATCACAGTGATGTTGCTGTTTTCTTGATGAGAAGCAATAAAGAGCTGACGGCAGGAATTCAGAGTGTGACTGTGACAATGTTAATGAGAAAAGTCACTGTGGATAATTTAACCAGGAGTTTAATGCGACTGACAAGTTGATAATGACGTCACATCACCATGTTTCTGATTAAAAGAAGTAAAACACGAGAGTCTGCAGCTGCGAGGCCTCAATCAATCAACACGCTCAAATATTCAGGATCGAAACACATGATGAACGTGGGAAGGTTCACTCTGGTTCACACCGTGTAACTTTCACATGGTGGAGCTTAGAGTCTGATCAGGTCCGCCGCGGGCTGGATACAGTTCACGGCGCACGGGGGCAAAGAAAGGAGAAGCGAGACGGTTTAGTTAGCGGAGAGTTGTCAGTGGGAGCCGGGGAGAAGAATAGCGTTTGATCTCCGCGGTGGTGGGCGTGTGATGCAGAGCTCAAACACAGTTTAAGGCTCAGTTAACCTTGGCCAGCGGTCAGGCCCCTTCGTCTGTCTCACATCTGAGAGCTGGAGGGAGAGGGAGGGGATCATCGTGGCTTAAATGACTGAATAGGTTTAATTACGAACCCGGGTCCTCGGTCTTTCAGGACCTTTCTGTTTCGTGGTGGAATTAAAATGGTCGGTGGAGACCGGAGACCATGTCTCGGTTGTAACCTGCTCAATTCTGCATGAGAACAGATCTGTCACTGCCACAAACACACACACACACACACGTTGACAAGGTCGCGAGCTGAACGCTCTCTTTAATACTAAAACAACCCTTAAACATATAGAAACACAACTTTACTCCACAGTGTTGAGGGTATACGTAGAGTACATTTATATAAGGAAGGACACGTACACACACACCCTCCGTCTAACACGTAGGAATTATTTATGTGCTGAGACAGGCATTGTTGCGCTGCTCTTTGGAGCGCTACAGGGTGGCGGCCCTGGCTTTTGGAAAGCACAGCTGCTTTCCTTTCAGGATCGCTCCGTCCTATCACCATGACAGTGAAGGTCTCTAAACTCTCTCTCTCTCGCTCCAACAGGCGGGGTCGACCTGTCTCCATCCACTCCCTCCTCTGCTCCTGACTGACATTTAACTGTGAGGCCGGGGCAAAGACGAGTCAAAGAGCATGAAATGAGAACGGCTGCGGGGGAGAGGCCGACCACTCCTCCATCTTACACCTCCACCTCCATTAGTCCACGTGAGTCCCCCGGGTGTGAGGACGCCCTCGGCCTCACGGGCACAAAGAGCATGTGAGTGTATGGGCCGACGACAGAGAACAAATACACTTCATTAGATAATCATCTTAGCCGTGAGCTCAGCTTCCTTTCCACTTTAGAGGCTAAATGTCAGCGTTCATCCTTCCCTTTATTCTGCTCAGCAGGTCCGAGACATTTAACGCGTGAGCTTCAACGACACTTGACATTATTTTCCATCTCACAAATCTCCTCTAACATCGCTCCTGTTTATCCATCGATCCTCCTCAAATGTCTCTGATGCTTAAGATTTAGTGTTTTAGTAACATTTCACTTTTATCACGCATCGTTTAAAAACATTTAAAAATTAAGAAAAAACCCTCCCCTCTGGGTAACTGCCTCTTCACATAACTCATCCATAACGTCCCAGTGTGTAATAAGTGGCCAGTGGAGCTGGTAGGTGTAATCACACAGATTTGACGGAGCATGTTATGATGAACTAAGGTGTGGACGGAGACAGTCTGGTCCGTGGGTGTCACGCTGAAGTTCATGCCAGCTCCTGGGAGGGTGAGGGGGGGTTACAGCTACTGCTTAGCTGTCCAACTTACAATCCACATAAGGGTCATTTAACAGGATCAGTGATTAAGACTGTGAGTAATTGAATTAGGAGAGTGAAGCCCCGAAGCTAAAGCTGCTGAACGGAGACTTGGATGAAACAGAACCCACAATATTTAACCCGTGATCGCTGATCTGAATCATTTATTTAAATCAGACTCTAGACGGTGGAAGAAACTTTTCATTTTATATAAAAACATGTATATAAACTGTGTTTATGACCAGTACATGTGGTGAGACAGAAGATGAGCCCGTTCATAAATATGTTAAATGTTTGAGTCTCAAATCCATTAAACATCTCATGTAACTGGTGTTTTTACACGTGGTCAGATTTGATGATGAACTCAGTTGATCACCGGACGTTAGCGTCGCTGCGTCAGAGGAGCTCGTCACATCTGGAGAAAAATAAACAACTAAAGTTGCTGCGTCCAGACATTTTGAATATTTCCTTGAAAAGCTTTTTGGTTTCTCTTCGTTCTGAATTAAACCGGCAGTGACTTTTCTAAAATAAATCAGCGTGTGACTGATGTTTGTGGTCGTCTTCAGCATTAACTGACAACTACTGTAACATTTACAACACGATGAAAATTGTTTGTACTAGGGAAATGAGCCACAGTTTAATCTGAGTTTAATCGTTTGCTCCTCCTCGTTAAAATACATTGTGACAGGCCATTATTAATGCAGAGCTGTCCTACTTACCTACACACACACACATGCAAACACACACACATCCACCCTCTGTTTACATCCACATTTCACTGGAAATCTTTAAATTACTTTGACACAAATTTGGTTTCTCAGCAAAAAAATTAAAATAAATAAAGATAAAAAGCGCTGTCTTTCCTTGTTTATTTCCTTCCAGACTAATAAGTGGATGTTGTTGTAACACACACTGAGCTGAAGGCAGGGAAACCCTGGACATGTTGCTGGTCTAACACAACTAACACAGCCTGACAGATAAACACACATGCACACTCACATTGGCTCCTGAGGGAAATTTAAAATCTCTGATCCAGCTGATTGTACGTCTACGACCAGAGAGAAACATACGACCAGAGAGAAGACAAACACCGACGACACGACGTGTGAGGCGACGCAGCGTCGAGGTCAAAGTGTCATTGATTCATCACCTTTTCACTTGACCTGCTTTAACCTCGTCAATCTAAGTTTAAATACATTATTCAGAGGTCAGTGTGTGTGACAGTCACCTGCTAAAAAACACATTAACATCCATTTATTTTTAATTGGACAAACAGGATGAAAACACGATTTGTTATCACGTATCCGATCGTTTAGGACGAATCACTGTGTCCTTTCTCTTTTTATTCTGCTTTTACCTGTGTACAAAAACTATCTTTATTTACTTCTATTTATTTTCTATCTACATCTAGTGACATTTATCTTGTGGTTAAAACTGCAGTTTCCCTTGTGGGATCCATACAGGAATATCTTTATATTATTTACTATATTTTTGTATTCTATAGTATGTTTATATATCATGTGTATGTATTTTATTTCTTATATATATATTGAGCATCTTGTGGAAAATGATTTCTTCAGCACAAAACATTTAAACATTAAAATCTGAATAAAAAATATAAAGACAGACTCAGTTTTATTGTTTTATTCTTCCGTCAAACAACATACGACGCTAGTAGAAGTACAAACAGCGTGATGCTGCCACCTAGTGGTGAAACATCTGTTAACGCAGCTTTAAAAAAAAGTGTTTAAATTTCAAAAACTGTGTTCAGATAAACAAGGTCCTTGAAAACGAGCTGTGAAAGCAAAATATTCATGCAGAATTATTGTAAGTTCCCTGATACTGAGGTACATCTAAAGCCTCTTTCATATGTTAATATGGTTCATGTTTTTTTACAAAGCCACTACGCAGCCGTGCTGTAGAGTAACACTATGAATTATGAACGTGTGCGGCAGCACAAAAGGAAGACGTAGACGTGGCGACAAAAACACCAAACACCCTCCTCATTATCTCTCTCAGTCAGTCAGCAAACACTAAACACTGAGGCAAAGAGTAAAAAGGAAACTATAACAGACATGAAAAAAGAAGCAGCCGCTCTGGCAGAGCTGTGTTGACAACTTTCCAGGAGCTGATTTAGCGCGGGGAGCTACATCTGTTGAGCTCCAACGACAGCCATTGGGCTTGTTGGGGCTGTTTTAGCTCTGATGTGCTGCAATCAACTTTTTTTTATGTAGACAGAGTAACCTAGTTTTGCTCTGCATCCCTGCGAAGACGGCAACCTGGAAACCCCCGAGTCCCTCGCTGCTCAGGCGTTGTGATGGTATTAGTGCCTGTTTAATTGGCAAAAAACAAAAAAACAAAAAAACTAATCCTGCAGTAAAGAGGCTGATCTGCACAAGAACAAACCAAATCAAATAGATACAGTCTCTCTCTCTCCTCTCCCACTCACTCTGTCTCTCTGAAGTATAAATCAGTAGAGTTGCTCTAAAAAGCAGCCAGGTTCCAGGAAAATACACAAACGACACAAACGACAGAATCAACACTTGTGCGTCCAGAGGCAGAGATGTTTGGACAGCTCGTAAAAGTGCTAACGTTTGCTCCAGGGAACAGGTCACTGAACTACTCTGGTATGTTTACGACACAAACGAGCACAAGTGTATATATATATATATATATATATATATATATATATATATACATGTGAAATGCAGGTGTGTCATATATAATGTATAAGTTACTACAGCGTGACGTTGTCTGTCAAACACTAATGTCCCTCATGGCTTTTCTCACTTCCTCTCTTGTCTTGGCTGATATGGACACGATAAGCCCCAGGAACAGAAAGCTTATAAAGGTTATAAATATTGTATTTTCACTGTTTGTGCACTGAGGAGGAAAACCTGAGGTCCACCGTTCACCTATCATCACTGTGTTGTTTGACTCGGATGAACAATGTCATGGTTAAACTACTACAAAGGCAGACGGACAGATGGCTCCTCGTCCTGCTCATCACCTGCTCTGGGCTGTTTGAGGTCATCCACTGATGTGAGGTGAATGAGCATGTGTGTTTAAGCTCATGTGCATCTGCAGGTGTGTTTGTCTCTTGACTGTAAAAGCAGCGAGAAGGTTGAGACAGGAGATGTTATTATTAGACCCGTCCTCTTCACTCTCCGTCCTCGGCTATTCAAACTCCCTGTTGGCATCGAGTCTGAACGCTGAGGGAAACACCAGCATCCACTGGTTAACTGTTACAGTGAGAAACAAAAACCACAGCTTCACACTTTCACCATTAAAATGAAACTCTTTGACAAAATGATGTCGTCTCGACGTCACAGTGGAAAAACACAAGTATAATGTCTGAGAAGACTCTGGAGGAACATCGTCAGGTCTCAGCAAATAACCCTGATGATGTCTAATCCATCAATCAATCAGTCAATCAGTCAATCAATCGGCTGATGGATCAGCCAATCCATCAGCTGATCCAACATGATACAGTCCCTCCAGGATTTCAGGTCTTATTCGAGGTTGTCGTGTCCTAATTTGCCTGATTTCACAGCAGCTTTTCTGAAGAAATTGTGATGAAAGTTGCAGCGTTTAACCGTGACCCAAAAATACAAATTTCTTTTTTTTTAAAAAAGATTCCCTGTCACTTTGCCACTTTATTGGAACATAACATCTAAAAAATCTACATCTCTACAGTTTTTAGTAGTAGTAAGTCAGTTCATGTGACAATAACTGGTCAAAATTCACGGTGAATTTGAGTTAATAGTCGTGATCACGACATCATAAAATCCTTTGAGGGTCTTGACAGATCCAGATCATCCAGATCATATGATCACATGAGTCAGTAAATAACTGAACCTTTAGTCTTTGGACTGTGAGAAGAAGCTGGAACCAACATGTAGACATGAAGAGAACATGGAAACTAAAATATAAACGTAACTAAAAAAGAAATAAGATAATAACATTTAATAATAATGACATTTTCTAAATCTAAAATTTGACACAAATCTTCCGGACAGAGTCAGATGAATGTACTTACATGATAACAGGTGTTGCTTGTTACTGTTTGATGGATGACGGAGAATAAAAGTCAGGATTTCTTGGCTCTTTGCTGCTTCGTCACCAGACGAGAATATCTTTGCAGATGAAGGAGATAAATCTTGTCAGGACACATTTAGCAGCGCAGAACTTAATGTCTTTTCAGACAATTTGCTGGTATTTAAATGTCACATGTTGCATAATGTAGTGTTCAGAGCATTAACCTAATCTCTTAACACGTCGACCTGCGATGAAAGTGCAACGATGATATTTGAAACTAAGACGTTTCTGTGTAAACGACACCAAACAATTATTTCAGCATCTTTTTTAACTGTAAAACAAATTGTAAAATTAGCACAGACTCCACGGTTTCAGTCTAATGTGGATGAGATTAAAGTGGTTTGTTCCTCAAACTTGTGAATAAGCTTTTCATGTTGGAGCCAACGTTTGGAGAACTGCTGCTGATGGATGTCACCAAAATGGCACGATTACAGAGGGAAAGTTGTGGTGCGATCTGGACTCGGATCACCTCCAGCAACGGCCAAAATAGCCGTATGAGTGATAAATAGATGGAAATAGCCCGCGGTGTCCAGTTCACAGGCCGGCTGCCCCGCGCTTTGATCTCCGGTCCTAATGAGCTTTCAGAACAGAGCCAGAGATGAGAAGATGGGTTTTTTTCAAAAGGGCCCTTGATTCTGGGGGAAACCTGGGGTAAGAACTGCTATAAGCAGACCTAAGATGTTGCTTCAACTAACATTAGTATTCCCTTTAGAAAACCCAGCTACATTAGTAAAACCTGCCCACCCAACTCTCCTGAGCAAGGTCACTTTCATCATTACGAGCTAAGTTACAGCCCACAGAGGCCGGATAAGGACCCAAACCATACATTTGTTTCTGACACAAAATGCTTTTTCTACAGTAAACAGATAGCTTAATAATGTCAATAACTCCCTTTGTAGCGATGGCAGCTCTCCGCCCACCTCCGGGTGAATCTAGTAGTTGAATTTGTTGGGAAGGATTAAGTACTAAACCACCGGTGGGCTGAGACGTTGCCAGGGGAAAAATATTTGTTAAACTGCAAAGTGCTTGTGTACAGCACATTCAGTTAAAAGCAAAATCCCTCTGTGAGAATATGCAGCTGGATATGCAATCAAAAAGAATATTTAATGTCTTTCCCCCCTCGTTCAAATTCAGCGTGCGGTGCACTCTGAAACGCTCCAGCTCTGCCTTACTGTTGACAGGCATACATTAGCTCTGCACATATTAGCCTCATATCACTCACACACATACAGACACACCTGCACGTTATTAGAGAGCAACACACCGAACATTACAGCCATGAAAATGACACGTTTATAACAATGGCTAAAGAACACGATTGGATTCATCACAGGCAGGTTATTTATGGACAAATAAATGAATTAAAGTCGAGTGAAGTTCCCAGCTGAAGGAGCGGCACACTCCTTTTTACTGATGATGAAAAACTTTAGGGATCCAGTCATCTTTCCTACGTGCGACTCATTGGAAGAGCTTAATGATACCAGCGCCTCTCAAAGGCTACAGAAGCAGCAGGACATCAAAGAGCAGTTGACAGACAGACACATTCTGAGTTGCATGTTAAAAGCTCAAACCTCTTTAAAATGAAAAATAAAACTGAAACACACACACCACCCTCACGGAAAAGGATCCCATCATCCTCCTCATCTCTCTGTGAAATACGATCTCCACCTGAAGACATGCTCGTCGCTACATCTATCTTTCTTCAAATCTTTTTATTTCTTTTTCTTTTTTCTCTCCTTCACGCTCTTCAAACGGCTCGTGCTCAGGCATAGCCGGGCATGTTTTTGCATCATTAGAGCTAGTGGGTGTATTTGGAGACAGACTAATGACAGCTCGGCTTTCCGGCTCAAATGAGAGCCATTGCTCATTTACCCGAATAGATACATAGATAGATTGGGGGGTGGGGCGGGAGGACGGGGGGTGGTGGCGGTGGTGTAATGATGTAGCCTTATCAAATATTCTCCAGCACAAACCGAACGACACGGCGTCAGACTTGAGCCATTTAAATTACAGTCACGGATTTAGTATGTGACAATCGCCGGGCGTGTTAATATGTATTTTTCAGGACAGTAAATCAATCGGACATCACCATGTACTGTACATGCAGCTGTCTCCCAGGATGAATGGTGGGAATGATCAAGAGGAGCAATGAAACAGAATGAGGAGTGTTGTATGCTGCGATGTGATAAATTCACCGACGGTCCAGATTCACAATGGATGGCCTCGGAGAGATGCCGTCCCTCCCGAGGCTGCGGATTCTGGCGCGGCCCTTTGCGATCTATCTTCCTCTCCATTTATCTCGGCCCAGTCTGCTTCTGTTCTCCGTCCAAATACCGATACACTTCGGCCGCCAACACAAACTCAACTGACACGCTCCATGAGAGCATCAATATGGACGCCGGCCAGGAATCACACGCTTTCTTTTTTCCTTTTTATATAAAACATTTTCTTTCAACTCTCAAAGCGACTTTAGCGCGTCGACACCCTGCAGCTGTCGCCACCGTCTGGTCACATTTAATTCCTGTTGACCAATCGACGTCGACACAAACACAACCTGAGTGTGTGCTCTGACCCGGCGTGTTACAGGATATTAACAACCAGACGTGGCGCTTGGTCGGTCCAGCTCACAACGTGGTGACAACACTTCATAAAGTCCCCAAAACCCTGCGTCTGCAGCCGCCTCCGGCCGATACAGATTAGACTGTAATGTGGATTGATCCCTGCTCCGTCTCCCTCCCACCTCTCATCTTCACACACACCATATATAAATGTGTGTGTGTGTGTATAATTTGTAAGCTGCACCCACATTCACCAAAACACACGTCTTGTTTCCTTCAACCCTCCCCAACCTCCTTCTTTAGTTTATTTTCCTCCACTTTTTTTATTCCGGGTCTTTCTGTGAGATTAATTCCTCTCTTCCCATCTTTGTGCTGTCAACTCGGGGTATGGAGTCATTTTTTAGAGGCCGCCGTTCCTGAGGACGGGAGACTGATTGAGTTGTGGCCTTTTTCTGAGTGGGTAAAGAACAGGATTAATGCGCAACTCTTGAAACCAACACGGTGGAGAAAAAAAGAAAAAAAAAAAAAAAAAAAAAAAAAAAAAGAGAAAAAGTCCCATGGGAGAGGGTTCAATAATGAAAGTTTATGAACAAGAACATTATATACCATGTTATTAATTCTTTATGATGGATGTGAGTTCGGACATGAAGCGTCGCTGTTAAACAACATTAGAACATGAATGAATGATACATACAAACTAACAAAACATGTGAAACTACGTCGCTGTTTGAATGAACCATTAACTTGGGGACAATAATGTGACTTAACAACTATAACTAAAGATAATAATTAGATTTCTTATACTTATACTATGTTCTCACCTCAGACTGTTGTTCACTGACCAGAAATGACGTCAACGTCTTCTTCTCCTTTTTAACGGTGAATCATCACTGGACAGAACGTTAATCATTGATCTGGACCGTGGATCGTCTCCACCAACATATCTGACGGCTTGTTTTCAATTCTAATCAATAATCAAAGTCTCACTAGTGCTGATGTTTGCTTGTGTGGCTCCATGTTTCATGTGAGGTGGAGATTACGCCGCCGCCGTCCCTCCTCTTCTGCTACGTAGCCAAGATGGCGTCATTGAGGGTGAGAAGTGTCCGTCAACTTTCTGATGAGCAGGGATGTCTGATGTTGACTTTTTGACAATATTGTCCAAACACTTAATTTCTGATTCCGATATCAATCGATACTGATATATGCAGCCATTTTTCTCCAAAACTAACTTTAGGTCACATCACATGTCGTGTAATTAACACATCAGCTGTTTCCCCCCTGTAAGTTCCTGGTAACGTTCCTGTTAGCGTCTCCACCGAGGGTCAGACCGTGATCATTGACGGGACGGAGGTTGGGACGGACTTTACTGATCATCTTCTCTGTGACCGCTTCATCACGTTATGATTAATAAACTACACACTGCAGTCTGTCTGTGTGTGTGTGTGAGAGAGAAAACATCTGTTTCTTGTTAACATTGCATTTTGCGTTGGAAAAAATAAATAAGTTAGCATCCTGACCTGAAAATAAGACGATTTTTTCTCCAAAAAAAATACTGAAAAACACGCTGTGGTCGTCTTATATTTGGGGTCCAGAGACCTGGGGGTCCAGAGACCCGTTGGTCCAGAGACCCGTTGGTCTAGAGACCCGTTGATCTAGAGACCCGTTGGTCCAGAGACCCGTTGGTCTAGAGACCCGTTGGTCCAGAGATCCGTTGGTCCAGAGACCTGGGGGTCCAGAGACCCGGGGTCCAGAGACCCGTTGGTCTAGAGACCCGTTGATCTAGAGACCCGTTGGTCCAGAGACCCGTTGGTCCAGAGACCCGTTGGTCCAGAGACCTGGGGGTCCAGAGACCCGGGGTCCAGAGACCCGTTGGTCCAGAGACCCGTTGGTCTAGAACAACAGGTGGCTTCTTCTTCTTCTCTCACACCAGAGACCTGGAGAGATGCGACTGCGACACAGAGACTCACTAGAAAACGACTCAAACATTGAGAAGTTAAACATCAGAGGAGACAGTGTTTTTAGACGTTGACCAGACTGTGGCGACGTCATAGTTTCAACACTGGGCCGGTGATAATTGTCCTCTGTTCATTACAGCTAGTGGTGGTTGGTAGTTGTATTGCTAACGCTTGCATACATGTTAGATACTGCTCCTGGCGGCCGCCTATAGCTAACTAACACACTGAATATGGTAAGTGTCAGTATGGAAGCATGTGAACTGAGACATAATGTGTTTTAAGTCCTGTCATGATAAATGCTGGTGAATCACGGTGCTACAGCGTCGTCCAGCAGAAAAACAACAGTAATAATGACGATGCTAACGGGAGCGTGTGGTTGAAACGACGTTTACTAATCTAGTTGAAGTTTTCGTGTCCTCTGATTGGTCGGTTTGCAGACGTGGCTGCAGCAGCAGCAGCAGTCAAACTGTGAGAAGTTGCTTGTTAATTTATGACCTTGTCTGATTTTCTGCAGCAGCATGTGTTCAGTTGCCAAAACTCCAAACTGGCTGGTGTGAGACGCATCTCACAGTGTGACCGACGGCCACTTTTTTAGATCCACGACCAGAGATTTCTTTATTTTTTTGTCACCAAAAAATCTAAATAGTGTAAAGAGACATTTAGACGAGTCTGATTCCATCATCACCTAATTAAAATGAGGAACCTGTGTTGTTTGTTGAGGTGTGAAGTGTTTTCCGACGGATACGTTAGATAATATTTAATATGCAAACGTTCAACAAATCACAAACTGTGACGTCATCGTCTTTTTACACCGAATATCATCAGGTTTGTTTTCCAGAGCAGTGGAACAACAGCTCCGCCGGTTCAGACAGCGAAGCGGCGTCTGAAGCAGAGTGATTGTGCATTCACAGAGGAGTTTCCTGAGAACTGATGTTCTCAACAAAGGGAGTGAATCAGAGGTTGTTCCTGCACTTTCTCATGAACTCCTCCCAACACCGCCGCTCCCTCCTCCACCCTTCAGAGCTGAATAGCTGATTAAGCACACATTGATTAGCGCAGACTCATTAGCATCCCGTTTGCGTTGACCACTCCACCGTTTCCACACACACACACACACACGCTGATTCTCTGCCTCTTCCACTGAGCCCCTCGCTGCTCTGACTCAAATGGATTAACAAGCACAATATTTCTGCCAGGGACAGGAAATCACTGAACACTTGTCAGGAAGCCTGCGATCGATGTGATTCACATCATTGACCCCCTCTCACCACATGTGCCCCTAACCCCCCCCCCCCCACCCACCCGGCGTCCATGACCTTTCATCCACGTTACCAACACCACCGCTTCTTCTGTTCCCGTCTGAACCTGCGTCAGCTTCCTACTGCTGCTTTACATTTACATTTCTCTACACATCAGCTCCTTCACACACTCACACACACACACACTCACACACACACACTCACACACACACACTCACACACACACACTCACACACAGATACACCAAAAAAAGATGATCTCACTCTTTTTTCTGAAGTTAAGAGTTAGCAGATCTTCTTTTTCTTTCGTCCTCTTATCATCTTATTGCCTGCAGAGTTTCAGCAGCGCTGCCAGCTCCAGCTCCAGCTCCACAGGGTGTCTCCAAGGTTAACTTAATACATTACCAACAGTAAGAGCACAAAAGCTGCTTGTGTCTGTAATATTTGTGTGTGTGGTGGATTTGCATTGTAGTTTCTTTTTATTCATGTGTGTTACACATAAAAACTAAACAATTTTTAAAAACTTGTCAGAAAAAAAAAAAAGTGACTTATTCCCAAACGGCAGACGAACTCATTTCATTAGATGATGTAAGATTAAAATATCTCCACTGGAACAGAATCAATATATACTAAAATATGTGTGTCCGGGTAGTCGTCCAATTATGACACATTTTTGTTAAAATAAAGGACAGAGAAAATAAACGTGTTGCTGATTTCTCCATCGGCCATCTGTTGCTGGAGGATTCACACAGAGACGAGAGGAGGGTAGAGCCGCGTCCACTCTTCACATTAACACATTTCATACCTGATTTTTAATGTGAACGTCTTCAATTAGATTCTGACTGAGTAACTACATTTCATCAGGGTTTTTGCTGAATTTAACACTTATAATAATATTAAGTGATGAGGTGTTAATCCAGCAACATGAAGACAGTGATTATCAGAGACGGATCCTGGCAAATAAACACAACGATACTTAAAGACACAAACATCAACAATGTTTCAACGTGATTCAAACGTTCTATTTAAAAAAGATGGAGCTATTTTCTCTCTTTTTTAATCTTATCATCCTGAAGAGGCGGCGCCGCTCCGCACCGTGGAAGCTCTCGTCCCTTTCCACGGAGGTTTTCTTTCCTGGCTGCTGTGAGCTTTCTGGAGTGTGACAAATAACCCAGCAGGCCTGAAGCCCACAGCTCAGTAAGCATTCCAACAATGCCATATTACTGCATTAATATTTAAGGTCTAATGTTTCCCTAACTGGCATTCAGACAGCTGGCTAAGGGCCTCTCTGAGAGAGAGAGGAAAAGAAGAAGAGGAGGAAGGGGAAGGCATGTCTCAGTGAATGTCATACATGTTGTTTATATTTTAAAAATCTGAGAAAAAAATGTAGGAAATTTCTAATGAATTCCTGAGAGATGTGATGAGAACATGGCGATCACTGATTATCTGTGGATATACTGAACATTTCTATTGAACAGTGAATATTTTGTCTTCAAAGTTGATGAAAAACATCAAGATGAACGTGTCAGATCGTCTCTAAAACTGCTTCCATCAAGACAAACTGGTGGTGAAACAGTGACAGGATCAAAGTTCACTGATATGTGAAGGTTCAAGGCCTGAAGATAACTACTATATTATGGTTAATGTTCTGTTATTGTAGTTATTATAGATGTTATAGATATTGTTATTATATTTATTATAATTATTGTTCATGTTGTTTGAGACAGAAAAGTGTTAAACTAGTCATGACGCCCATTCTGACTCCTGTCTACTGTCAACGGTGTCTACAACAGACGTGAGCATCAGAACTGGACCAGTGGTCTGGTCCGGTCTGGTCTGGTCTGATCCGGTCTGGTCTGATCCGGTCTGGTCTAGTCTAGTCTGATCCGGTCTGGTCTAGTCTAGTCTGATCCGGTCTGGTCTGGTCTGGTCTGGTCTGATCTGGTCTGGTCTGGTCTGGTCTGATCCGGTCTGGTCTGGTCTGGTCTGGTCTGGTCTGGTCTAGTCTGGTCTGGTTTGATGAGTCACATGTTCCTTTACGTCACATGGTTCATGTGCATCAATACCTGGAGAAGATGAGAACTAGGATGTGAAACAGACAACGAGCTGGTGAAGATGCTCTGGAGAATATTCTGATGGAAACAATGGATCCTACAGTAAATGTAGATGTTACTTTAACATCTATCAGATATTTAAATATAGTTACAGACCATAAACAACTATTCACTCAACAGTTATTCCTTAATGACAGTGGCCTCATCAAACAGGGAACTAGAGAAATGGTTGAGGAACAGTTTGAGTTGTGCAGATCTCAGACCAAACAGGACTCGAAGGATCTGCTGCTACGTCTTGGTGACTTGTTGAACCTTCATGGGTCTAGAGAAGTCCAAACTTAGACCAGATCTGGACAACATCAGTCAGGTGTAAATAATGAAGTTACTATGGCTGATCAATGTATGATATGAGACGTAAGAGTTACGTGTCTTTGTTTCTTTATTTTCAATCATTTTACCACTTAGAAGCGATAAACAATGTCTGAGATTATGCAGCTTGTAAAAGAACAAACATCTTTGTTTTACAGATCAAGTCGAGCACCTTTTCTTAACTTAACTCTGTTTTTGCTGCCGGAGCCTTGATTGATCTGTAATAACCACGTCTGAACCAGGAGCTGAGAGCTTGAACCACTAAAAGTTAAAACTCCGGCGACACTCGAAGATCAGACGTTTTGGCAGAAAACAAAGTGTCTGTAATCATGTTTGTAGCATCAACATATTTACTACTTGTTGCCAGAGGAAGCTGCCTAATGATGATGAAATGACTCAGGGCAACGTCGAGTAATTAAGAGAAATTCAATGTGCCAATATCATCTGACCGACACTGAAGTGTCACTTCCTTTTGTCCTGAAGGAGAAAAGAGACGCTGATGAGACATGAGGGGATGAAGTTCAGGCTCTAAACGTCCTGCAGAGTTCGAACAAACACGTCTTTGTGTTTTAGTTGAACCGGTAACAATGTGACAACATGTTCAGACACTTTTCTCTGTTTCTAAACGATGTAAATGAACAAGAAGAGTCAGAGGAAAACAACTGACAGATTTCACGTGAGATCCCAGAAACATGTGAAAACATCATGTAACATGTGACGATCACAAGCTCTGCAGGTTGTTAAAAAAAAACCATCTTGTTCTTTCCTCCATCTGACCTTGACTCATAAACAGCCTCCTGACCGTGACTTGGATGTCACCTTCCTGTTCAAGTCATTATCGCTGCACATGTGTTAGCACATTTATTACCAGACTAATTATGAAAACATTTATGATTTGAGAAAAAAAACCCTCCAGAGACATGCATCAGTCACAGAAACACATCATCCTCCGGCACACATCACAGACTTCATGGCAACATGTTTTTCTGCTGTTTACATCCTTGCCAGTTTTTTTTCCTTCTGGCTTCTGTTCTGTCTGTGGATGTACCTGCTCTCCACTGCCTTATTCCTCCGCGGGTGACAGCGGAGCAATTAAATCCCTGGTGCCGACGTTACTTTACAGCAAAAGGTGCGGTCATCGAGAAGTGTGTGTGGGAGTCGTCTAATATTATGTAGGATTACACAAGCGGTGGAGTTTAAGTGTTTCAGGAACAGATACAGTCGGCGTGACATGAGATGGGAGCGGAAGCTGGTGGGATCTAATCAAACCTGGAGGCTAATTTTAAAGGGACGGGAGGAGGAACGATGGGGGAAGAGCTGCACTGTAACTGAACCCAAATCTGCACACTAGCAGGGGGCCAACGTGTGACGTATGTACGTGTATACGCGGCCGCGTGTGTATGTTTGCCTGTGTATATTTTAGTGTGTGTGTGCTGGAGCGTTTGCCATAGCTGCGATGAAAGGAACAGATGGGCGGGGGAAGTGGACTCCTGTGCCTGAGGAATACTGTGGCGCTGAGGATCAGAGTGCCGCCTACGTTCCACCCTGGGCCCCAGTTACCCACTACAGCACATGGAGCCCGTCCAGCACCAGCCCATCATGGACCAGCCCCCCGCGCCATCTGTCTCCTAGGACAGACAACCCCCCCTCCTCTCCCTCCGCCTTCCTCCTCCACCTCCTCCTCCTCCTCCTCATTCTCAGCGCTGTGTCCTCGCCAACCCCGCTCCGCTGCCACGCCACCCCCATCCCGAAACCAAGAAAACAGGCCCAACAGTTACACGGACGCTAACGTGTTGCTTTTTTGGAGCTCTGGGAAGACAGAAGGAATTTGAAGAGATGACTCAAGGAGGAGATAGAGAGCCAAGAGCGCTGAAAACTCATGCATCAAGAAGACAGAGTGATGATTTATTTATGACAAACCTGCTTCTACACAGTTTTCTTTAGATAATTTGGACTTACACCATCTTTGGAACAGCTTGTAAGTGGTAGAGACGAAGGGGAGAAGACAGGATTTAAACAAGTTAACATGATCTTGCCTCATGGTGTCACCTCGGCACCATCTGCTCCATGAAACCAACCCAATGAATTCATTCACACGTGTCACCGATGACAAAAGTCCAAGTGATGTAAATTTTACGATAAACTAATGAGACAAAGTCAAACTTCACGTTAACTTCGACGTTTGATGCGGTTGTTGACTCGTTTCTCTGAATGAAACAGAAACGACAGAAAATTGAAGCAGATGAAATTAAATCAAATTCAGTGTCAACGTTTTCATCCGTTGCAGCAGTGATGAAACGTTACCAGGTGAAATATACGAAGCGGGAGCTGAGCTGTCTCAGATAGAAACCTTTGGCCCGTCTTAATCACCGTCAGCTCCGTCAGTAGCCCCCGGCCCTCTAACCGAGGGGGAGTGTCTGATGTCCCATAATGCCCTGCCTCTCTGGTGTCCACAGAGATAATGAGACAATACCACACTGAAGCTCTGACACCACGCTGGGTGCTGAGGTTGGTTGGGGGCGCAATCAGGACTGATAATGAGAGACAAACTCTCGCAGGCATGTGAGGGTGGGTGGGTTGGCGGCGGTGGGTACGCCGTGTTTGGAGGCAACCGCAGCAGGAGGTTCAACATGAGGCGGAGGGAGGCGGAGGAGCACGAGGAGAACGGAGAGACTGAAGGGAACAAAGAGCAGCAACAAAATGCTGCGGACAAGTAAAAGAGAAAACGCGGCTCACAACAGATTAATGAAGACACACTGAGCAGCTGCAGCTGTGAAACTGAAACTTACTCTTCCACCAAAGGAACGACGGAGCGAAAGAAAAGCTCCAGTCGCAGCTGCTAATTTATTTGCAGGGAGCAAACCCAGCTCATTAAGTGGGAGGAAAAACATTGACATAAATACTCTTCAGGCTCTTCACCCTCCTCCTGTAATGACACCATTATGATGGTAAGGGGGTGTTAATTTAGCCCAAGACAAACAAAGCTTCTCTAACTACCCCCTCTGTGTTGTATTAATATAGCTGTGAAATACTCTCCCTCAGGAGTCGACGTCTGAAGCTCCACGCTTCCCCCCGACGAGTCACACACACTTCCTTCATTTATGTTTCTGTGACTTTCACTATTTCTCTTTTAACTCGTTTCCTCTTTTACTCCGATCCTCATTTCCCATTCATTCTTTAATTTCTCTTGTTTTTCTTTGATTTGTTTTCCAGGTAAAAAAAAAACAAAACAAAAATCATTCTTCATCCTTTTTGTTTTCATCTTAATCACATAAGCAGCTGAGATTTGATTTGATTTTTTCTTTTTACATCGACAGTTTTGAGATTTTCTGTTTGGAGGATAAATGTTCACACACACACACACACAGCAGCCTTACATTAATCCCTGGCCCTCAGGAGAGGGTGTATTGATTGGACCTTGGTGTGGTTTGTCACAGGTGATCACAGTGATCGGGCCACTGCTCTGCAGCTTCGCCCTGGAGGAAAAAAGCGTAAAGACTTAAACAGGACTAAATGACTGACACTAATGGAGAACGCTGCTCTTATTATACGAGTCGCTGACTGACGAATAGAAAAGGATCATATGGTCTCGTGGACGGTGACTTGTCACTTGTGACTTGTGTTAGTTCAGGACATAAAACGGATGAAATCGGCTCCGTTCACCTCACGACCTTGAACTTGGAGTCAAAGTGCTGGTGCTGGAGGTTTGATGTCCTTCAGTATTCACCGACATTCCTACCTCCCAACATCTCCTCTGGTCTCTAATCCTGCAGGACTCACTGCTCCAGCAACAACATCCACGACTGTTTCACCTTTTCTCTAAAGAAACTAAATAAATCCATCCGTTTAATTTACTTCATATTTAAGAGGAAACATTCATGTTGATTTTACCAACATTTTTGTTTAATTTATTCACATTCACACAACGACAAGAACCTCTGACCTCGAAGATCTAAACTCATCTGTAGCAACGTTAAAGGATTCATCTGTAGACCAGACCAGACCAGACCAGACCAGACCAGACCAGACCAGACCAGACCAGACCAGACCAGACCAGGACCGGTCTCTGTCACTGCAGCAGAAACATAAAAACACCTTCATGGTCTTTCTCACTTTTCTCACATGTGAAAATCACAGAAATCATTTTTCTGAAAAAGCATCTCTAAATGAAACGTAGTAACTTTTCCAAGTTTCTTGTTATTTTAAACATAATGAGGAGAAGAAGAGAGTGAAAGTATCATAGAGGTGTTAAGTATATTTACATACATTAGCTCAAGGATAAGAGAAGAGCTTCTCCTTCGGATTAACGCCTAAAAATAACTCAAGATGCTCATCAGTCGCTGGAATAGGATGAGACTGCAGAATCTTTGCCCAGTGGTGACAATTAACGCTGAACCCTCAATACTGCCGAGCGGCCCCCAGAGATCTATCAGAATTACCATAAACAAATTGGTCAACAACTAGACATGGGTTAGCAGAGTCTGACCCAACCGCTCTCATGCTGACTGACACTGTTCCTCCTCGACCTTTGGCACAGTCAGCTGATCGAACACACCACTCAGAGCTTTAGTAAGCACCATATAGGAGCGGAGCAAAACAAGAAAATCCAGCGCCGTCTGCATTACATCAAACATTCATAACCTGACCTGGCATTACAGCGGAAACTCTTAAAAACCCTTGAAACTGAACTAGAGGGTACACATTAATGTAAGGAGGCTGGAAAAGCGTAACAGCTTTAAAATATTAACCTCTTTATAACAGTTTGATGGCTTAATCGCCAATCAATAGCATTGTGCAGCGGCAGTGGCTGGGTGGGAACAGGATGGTGGTGATGAAAAATGCATGAGGCTGGAGCTGAGGCGGGGGGCCAGAAAATTAAACCCTGCCCGCCACATTTGCTGAGTTGCAGAGGTGGAGCGGGGATAAGTTTGAGTCGGGAGGTTTTGTGTGTGTGTGTGTGTGTGTGTGTGTGTGTGTGTGTGTGTGTGTGTGTGGTCTCCCTGTGGTGTGTTTTGCACCTGTGTGAAACAAATAAAAACACTCTGGTGTCGGGAAACGTGACAAAACACACACATGCAGCAGCATTCTGCAGAACGCTTTTGTTCCCGCCTGTGAAGACGATTTAGACTTCACTCCTGTTTCTGTTTCATTGCAGTTTGTCCTATAAATACACAAATACACACACTCACTGAGGAAGGAGGATAAAACTGCCTCAGTAGAGACGTTAAATTAACCAACAGTCCTAAAATCCAGGAGCTGTGCTTCAGGAACTGGACGTCGTTTCCTGTTTCTACTGTCGTTACTGTCACTGTTACAGTTTGAAATGATGGAGGAGGACAGTGAAATGATTTACCAACAACACACAGTGTGATGTCATTCTTGATATGAAGTTAACAGACCATGTTATCACAACATCCAGCACAAATAATTACAACACCGACACCAAGGAACTGACTCTCTTCTTCTGTCCAATCACAAACCAACAACAACCTAAACTCCTCATGATCTGAAACATTGTTTCATTTTGTGAATTGTTGTATTTTCTAAATTGTTTGTCTGAGAAAACATTGTGTTGTAATTACTTGTTTCCCGAATAACTGTTTTGTTTCTGAAAGGTTTTCTGTGTCGTCTGTTTTGACCCTCGAGGTTTCACTGGAAATGAAAACGACTTTTCCATTAAACCGTTCGACTCGACGCTACTCGCTTTAGTGATTGTTCCTGGTTCCAGCTACTGTTTTAGTTCCTACTCTGTGGAGGAACCAATGGAGCTGAGTCGATACTAAAACGTGACGTGAACAGACGCCGGCCACTGATTGGTCAGAGGGAGTGTCTTCACAAGCTGCCACCAGACGCCAGTTGAGTTGAGAGAGTCAACAAAATAATCAAGCTCCATTTTTAAACAGGACAAGAGTGATAGCCATCGTCGTAGCTACCTGGTCGTAAGCTAACCCAGCAACAAGTACAGCATCTCCTCCATGTCCATTAATGTTTACTGATGTTTTAGTGTCGTGACGTCGCAGCAGTTTGACTCCACTCACCACATTCACGTGGAGGAGGAACCAAACTGTGATGGAAAACAACGTGTCTGCTACCAGACTGAGTAGAGTCCAGTAGAGTCCAGTAGAGTCCAGTAGAGTCCAGTAGAGTCCAGTAGAGTCCAGTAGAGTAGAGACACAACCAGGTGGTGGAGAAGAGACGTAATCGCAAAGTTAATCATTTAACGTGTAAATGACTCAGGATTAAATAACTCACATCTTTTAATTGGTGTGTATCTTTAATGAAAGTCAACATTTGTGACTGAAACAATATAAATATCTTGTTAAAGTGAGTCTGATACGTATTAAATGAACCGTGAATAAATAACTAATAACCCAGGAGACGTCTCACTGTTCCTATCAGCTGACGGAGCTGCTCCACCCTCATGTTTCCCTCGTCTCCGTCGGGGGCCGTGCCCCACCACGAGGCTGTGATCTCACCTGTCAGAGCACATTTAGCGGCAGGTGAGCTCAGCCGGTGGCTACCTGCAGACCGCAGCCTCGTTTCACGCTCCAGTTAACTGTCTCCTGCTGAACGATGACCCCCACCCAGACCACTCCACCCACCCAGCTCCAAGTCAATGAGGAGGAAACGTCCACTGGTGACGGGTCAGAGGTAGACGAGAGGCTGAACACAGAGAGGAAGAGGAAGAGTGTTTCTATGAACTGGCAGAACAGCGGGTGTCGAGCTGTAATGTGACAGTGATGTAATTGTCCCTGCTGGTGATGTGTCTGACACAGACCATGTGAAATCTCTCAGAGTGAATCCACCAACAACACGTTGAGGAGAGAGCAGCTCGTGGCCTTGAACGCTTCATCAGCCAACCTTCTCTCTCTCATCCCGCCTGAAGTAAAACGCAGCTCTGACCTCGACACAAAAAATAGCTTCTCCATTGATCAGAACACATCCTGGCAAACAGGCATAACCAAAATAGCGTAGCCATTGATCTCGAACGGAAGACTGATCAATCTTTATTAGTTCTGAGCAAAAAGCTCGAAACAACAACTGAAGCAGGACGAAGCGAAGAGATGCCTGAGTTTTATATCTGAAAGGTTTCTGGAAAGTCTGCTCTGCTACAATCACACACACACACACACACACACACACACACACACACACACAGCTTCTGAGACGTAGTCAGACAAGCAGACAGCAGCGTGCAGGGAAGTGTTACAGTCAGCAGGAAGCGGCTGTGTTGAACAGCAGCACCTGGCTTAAAGGATAACACTTCCCCTGATCCAGGCCAGCTGAGTACACGTCTCATAACCATGGAAGAAGTTACCTACTGCAACAGCAGCCGGCATCATTTCTCTGAAAGTGGATGGGCACAGAAACATCAATACTTTTCCATGATATAAGCTTCCTTCGCCGAGGGACCGGGGACCTATCTGCATCTGATTACAAGCTGTAAATCTGGCTGACCCTTTTCTTTTTTACTGAGCACACATACAGCTCAGCATGTTTATTGATTGTAGTGGACATCGTGATACCTCGAACAAAACACACAAAAAAATGTCAACGCCGGTTTTAGCTGCAAATGTGACAAGTTTCCATAAACATCTCAGTCTCCTCTATGTGTTTTTAGCTACAGAGAAAAATAAATATGATGTATTTGTTAAGTGTCTGCTGAGAAATTCCCCAAATCACGTCTGTCTCATTATACATACAGGAAAAACAATTACCTAAAAACAGCTGAAAACAGAAAACAAAGCATTCTGGGAGAGAGAGAGACAGCTCGACACCCCGGGGGCGTAGAGAGGAGCCGGAAGTGACAAAGAGGTGGAGAGAGAACGAAGAGGGAGGAGGTGCCGGTGTGTTTGGTCTGATGTCTTTTTAATGTATGGGAAGTTTTTGGCGTCAGAATTAAGAGAGTGAAAGGCAGAGATGGAGAAAGATGGAGAGAGGGGGAGTTATGGGGTAAACAGAAACATCTTTGATCCTGGCAGACAGATGTTGAAGAGGAGCTGTCTTTTCTGTGTAAAGACCCACCTGATCTGGCAGGTAGCCGGAGCCCAGATGGCTCTTTGTTCCAAACCCGGCGCTAATGAGCAGACAGAGACGGAGAAGAGAGAGAGAGGAGGGACTCTGGCAGTGGCAGCGAGGAGGGGCCAGAGATTTGAAGGTGGCATGATGTGGTGTTTTTCAGCTGGCTCAGATATAAGAGTGTTAGTACCGACTACTCGTTACATCTAATTTACAAGCCTCCGGTGTCGTGTCTGGACAGCGCGAACAAAAACACCTGTGACTTAGAGATGATGTCATCGACAGCCAATGGCTCTGATGAGGAGCTGCAGGTTTACATATTCATAACACAATCCCATACATCGATACATCAATGGCAAAAGCTGCGTTGATACGCATACAAACCACAAACGCTACCAAACATCAATCACTCTGCAGGATAATCAAACACTGTAATCCTCCCCGGGGCCAAGACGATGACGCTGCAGGTGTTTTCTGTTTCATTCACTTTGATGTGAATGAACATGTTTGTGTGTGAGGAGTTGAAGTTACGAGGAAATGTTCTGGTAGAAGAAGAGTTAAATCAGTAGAGTTAAAATAAACAGAAATAGAGTTAAATCAGTCTGGACGTTTTTACATCTTCAGTTGAATTCAGGTAAATGATTCATTTAATGACTTTCACCTACACTAACTCAACGCCCAATACTAACTAACTATTACTAACTATCACTAACTCTAACCCTCCAGTTCATATCTTTACATTTCAGTCTTTCCGTCCGTAGCCAACGAGCTTTACTCAGTTTACAACCTGAAGCTGCGTTGTTGACTGATCCAGGATCCAGAACGTTTCAGAGACATGTTTCAGTTTGATGGTCATCACGACATCCAGCAGACATCAGCACATCTGTCTTCTTTATTTATAAGAGTAAGAGCTTCACGTCCTTTAGCTCAGTTCAAAACTAATAATCAAGGACAGAGACTCGGAGGCCGGTCTCCATTACTCGCCACTGGGATGGATTTCAAAATAAAGTCAAGTTAGAGACGTTCGTTCCTCTGAGGCCGGTTAAAGCTAATTAAATCAAACACGTTTGTAGCGTTTCCCTCAAAGCAGCCTTTAAATATCACGTTCAAGTGATGAAACAACACGAGACCACAATGACCTTTGACCTCTGGTGACTAAAATCTAATCACTCATACCAGCTGTCATAAAATGTCCTGCCATCCCTGATATAATGTGACATCGTCACGGCCTCGTAGTTTTATGTTAAAACGTGTTTTCTGAGGTGACGTTTGACCTTCATCTACTAATTTATAAACAGTTCAGTCTTCAGAGTAAATGTTTAAACCAACATTTTAAGTTACAGAGATGGAAAGAGACGGACAGAAAACCTGGAAACAAAACGCCTCAGGCTACAACTGTCACCAGCGCTGAGATGTGTAAACAGGATCTTGGTCTTAACGAATAAAACTGAAGTAACAAACTAAAGTTTCAGAAAAGCCTTTAACAGCAGCAGTAGCTGTGTCTCCTGTGGGTCTGTGCCCTCCCATGAAGATGAAACACTATCTTGAATCTAGTTAGTGGAGCACAACCCGACAGTTGACCAATTACACTGCCAAACACCACAAGAATAAAACTATACTTCACACTGCACCTGCTCAGACACACAGTGACACAAAGCTGGATTATTACCCAGGAAAACATCTCAAATTATAAAACTGATGCTTTTAAAATATAATAATGTTGAATTTGACCAACATTTATATGAGGTCATAAAGACGTAAAACACAACGATAAACTAAAACATTTACACTTTTATTCCTTAAAACATTTGAGCTCATTTCATGTTTTTGTAGTTCAGTTCAAGCAGATGGAGCTGCCGACATTAAGTCTTTTATTCTGCGTGTACTGTTGATATATTTAAGATCAGGATCCACCAGCGCAGGCTGCAGTTTGACACCAGCAGCGTCAGTAAATATGAGGACAGATGTAAAAAAGAAGATACCAGGAGATTTATACACGGACCTTAAAGACAACCAGTCGACAAAACAAATGAGAGTCAAATCATTAACCATCACGTCGTGGTTTGTTTCTAATTAGTTCTACCAACGTTCTCTGACTAATTAGTCTTAAAGCTGGAGATGTTTCTTACATCAAGTGTCTTATCTGTTGAGAATCTGGGTCTTTTTGTTTTTCACCGAGTTCAAAGCAGCGAGCTACAATACCACTGGACCAACTTCATACGAAATCAAGACCACATGTCAGAAATAATATGTCAGCCGCTCGCTGTGAGTTGTCTGGACACGCCTGAGGCATGAGCATCATGTTCATATGCTTCTCTTCAAGTGAGCAAACTGTTTCAGCATCAAACTGAAAATCATGTGAGATGTTAGTGATGACTTGCACTTGAAGGCCTTTGTCCAAGGACAAAAAAAAAAGACTCACTTGAAGTCTGTCAGCGTGTGATGTTACGTGATTACGAGTCTTAAAAGAACCGTGTGATGTGTGAACCACGAAGAACGAACCAGAGTAATATTTTAAATTGAATCTACAGTCGAGAAATTAACAAAACAAAACAAAACAAATCAATGAACAAAACACTGAGGACGAAGAATTCGATGCGTCTGGTGTTGAGAAGCTTTCAGCCAACGAGGTTTGGTTTGACTTGGACACAAAAATCACTGTTTCGTTCCAAAAAAACAAAAAACAAAACAAAAAAACTAATTGGTGAAGTTTTGTGGTTGTTGTCATGGCGACGGTGAAACTAAAACACTGTCGACTGTTTGTAGGAAACAGGAAACAAACAGGAATCTGTTGCTTCTAATTCATTAGTCGTCTGGTTTCCTGGTTGTTACCTCGACTCTTGTTCCTGAACAGTTGGTTCTTTCTGAACCACGAGCAGCTGTGACTCAGCAGGCGGAGCAGCTCGTCCACCAATCAAAGTCAGCGGTTCAATTCCACATGTTGACGTGTCCTTGGGCAAAATACTGAACCTCTGATGTGTATGAATGTGATTAGAAAGTTATTTCTAATTAGACCATAGAGGAGATGAAGGAATACATGATCCACTGTAGTGGTATACACATGAACTATATAGATGCATTTAAATACGTCTCTTTATGGCATCATTCTCCACCAGAAGTGACTGTGACGTCTGTCTCTTTTCCTCCATCATCTACTGGTCTCTACTCAGTCTCTAGTGTTTCCACTTGGTGCTAGTTCCTGGTTCCAGCTACTGTTTTAGTTCCTACTCTGTGGAGGAACCAATGGAGCTGAGTCGATACTAAAACGTGACGTGAACAGACGCCGGCCACTGATTGGTCAGAGGGAGTGTCTTCACAAGCTGCCACCAGACGCCAGTTGAGTTGAGAGAGCGTCAACAAAATAATCAAGCTCCATTTTTAAACAGGACAAGAGTGATAGCCATCGTCGTAGCTACCTGGTCGTAAGCTAACCCAGCAACAAGTACAGCATCTCCTCCATGTCCATTAATGTTTACTGATGTTTTAGTGTCGTGACGTCGCAGCAGTTTGACTCCACTCACCACATTCACGTGGAGGAGGAACCAAACTGTGATGGAAAACAATGTGTCTTCTACCAGACTGAGTAGAGTCCAGTAGAGACCAGTAGAGTCTAGTAGAGTCCAATAGAGTCCAGTAGAGTCCAGTAGAGTCCAGTAGAGTAGAGACACAACCACGTGGTGGAGAAGAGACGACAGTCAAACTACGTCAGAAACCTCCTCCTCTCCTCTCCGATACTGGACCTGGTCAGTCTCATAATGATTCATCTCTTTTTGTTAAGTACATGACTGTTTCTCAGCCTACAAAAGACAATTTGAAAACGTGTCCTTTTATTTTTTAAACCAACGTTCGCTATGACGTCGTCTTCTCCCTCTGATCCTTCTGTCTTTGGCCTCAAGACCAGGATCTTTAGATCAGGTGACATTTTGTACAATCTTGTCAAAGTGAACTAACATCAGCTGAGTCATCATCTTCTGCTCCATGTTTTGAATGATTGACAGTCAACACTGCACCAGAAGCTGCATTTCAGCTCCAGAAAAACTTCCTAGAAGTCTGTCAACATGCAGCAAAACTGCAGCTGTAAAGACTCTTTTTTTATCCCTTCATCTGCAGTCAGTGGTCGGTATTGAAATGTGCTTCCCTGCTGCTCACTAAAAGCTCAGCGTGGTCAGAAAACTCTCCCGAGGCCACTGAATATTTCTTATTTTAAGCAGATTTTGGAAATTGGTGTTATGTTATCAGAGTTATTAAAGCCAGTTTTTGGTCCTGGTAACTTTGATCCAAACACAAGCGCTGGTGGTTTTAACTGCAACTGAAGTGAATGAGAAGTATTAAGTCACACTGATTCAGCTGAGTCTGATCAAAACGACTTATCGGCTGCTTGAAATGTTTTTTAGGTGCATCGAGTTGTTGATGGTGAAGAGAATGAGTCACAACAGAGACAGACAAAGAGTCAGACACAGAGACTCCTGATCAATATGGCTCCTTAATGGTCATCTTTATAGCGAGACAACTTGTCCTAGCGGTCCCGGCGCTCTCTGCTCTCTGGTTGTGGTTGTAGTCGACGTGCCTCTCTGAAGGACGTCCGAAGAGTTTCAAAGGCGATAACAAATCAAACTGTTCCCTGAATCTAATATCAAACAGGCCTGGTGTCAGCATTTATTAGAGAAATCAGATTCTCGCCCTCCTCCATCCCCTCGCCCCTCCTCCGCCTCTCTCTCCCACTTGCAGTATTCCTACACACAGCGGCGCTTTGAAGTCGAAAGAATGCAGGATCGCAAATTACCCAGGAGACGTAGCTGATAGTCTTTGAAGCCCTCCTTTGATAGTGTTGTTTTCTCTGCACCCCTGCATCTCTCTCCCTCCATCTCTCACTTGCTTTCTCCTTCTTTCTACGCACAATAAAGCTTGCAAACATTAATCCGCACAATAGTAAGACTACACACGCACACGTAGTATAATACTTACACTCAGTCGGTGCACAAACCGTGTCCTGCAGTAATGGACAGGAACCCTGCAGGCCTTGTTTTAAAGGCAGGAGAACATGAGGGGGAAACTTTGTTGTTCCATTTATTTATTTCATTTTACAACAAAGGTTTTGGACTGAACGCCTCAGGTTTTGTTTCTTTTTTTGTTTAAATAGAGAAGTAAAGAGGAGATGTCTGGTTTTGATCCACCTGCCAGCGAGAGGATGTCAGCTCTGCTCTAACTCTCCGGGCCTGTGGCATAGTTTAGCTCCCTCTTTCCCCAAAGAATGACAGATGGAGAGTCCACGGGCGCGATGTAAATTTCCCTTAGCCATCGTCTACTCACAACTTCCCTCAGCATCCCCGGTGCAGATGTAAGTTGTCACTGAGCATTTCTGTTTACTCTGGTCTCTTCTCAGTACTTCTTAAGGGAATAAATGTAAAGGCACTCAGAAGTTATTTCTCTGCAGCGTGACAGCTAATGTAAGGATGTATCTGCTCAGGAAAACTGACAACAAGCTCCTACTGCTTAAATGGCTTCATTTGGTTTGAGGCTGATGGAAATAAAAGCCAAAGACAGAAGAAGTGAGAAAAACATTCTGAGATTAAATGTTTCTAATTTTCTACAAAACAACTCGACCTCCACTTTTACTCTAACGTTTGGTACAAATGTATCATCTTCGTCTCAGAAAGAAGAATCAGTCATTTAGTTTTTTATTTCATAAACACATTTGTTTCTTTCAGTTTTCAGTTTTTACATAAAGAAGCTGAAAGTTTATTATTTGTTACATTTAAACTGGACGAGTGTGATTGTTAATCATCATAACAGGAGACGCTTTGTTGTGCAGCTAAACTGACGAGTAGGCGACTGTTTAGCTAACGTAGCTTAGCTCTGACATCGGCGTTGATGTTTCAGTACTCTACCTTAATTTGGCCTCATGATTTGATATAAGTTGCAGGTAAAACTCACTGTTCTTGCATCAAACTAATAAAATAATAAACTGATAAAGTAGTCGAGCTGTTAGAAACAGCTCCAGTGTCGTCTAACGTTTCATTTTTATTTCAGAAAGACTCCACGTGGCTGCAGAGAGGCTGTTTTTTTCTGTTGAGGAATTAGCGAAGGTTTGAGAAGAGTGTGACCATCATCCAACATCATGTTGCCGTAAGAACAGACAAAAGAAAAAAAAACGACAAAACAAATTCACATCAACACATTTTATCCACAAATGAAGCCACCATGCTGTCGACATAAAAAAGAAAAGAAACTATGGCACAAAGCGATCAGAATATTTATAGCACAAATGAAGCCGCCCACAGGTTGCTGGTTTCATGTGCAAAACAGGCCATTATTTCTTCTTATGTTATTGGCAGCCGCTCCCCAGAGGAACAGTAGGATTACATGTTTGTCTGTCAGCGGCGCGTTGTCACCCAGTCGATACGTCCAAGGACACGTCCACCATCTATGTTCTCATCTCTGGCTCAGAGGCTCCAGACTGACTGGACCGTCGTGACTCAACACACAACACTCACTTCTTCTTTTCTTTTTTGGAGAAAATGTCAAATTTCTTTTAAGTTTTCTTCTTTTTCATGTGGCCAGATCTAAAAGTTTAGTAATAGTCCTGAACACGTATAAAACTGATACTGCACTCAGCCTGATCTTTTACTTTTAATCACCAGAGAATTCATCTCCATAATCCAACTACCAATCGCTTCCTCACAGATGATGCAACCATTTTGAATTCAAGTGTAATGACAGTCCATTGTAGTTGGGTTTTTAAACTTCTTTCATAAATCTTAAATGTCCTGGGCTTCATTAAAGACACGCTGCTCCGTGGTTTTGACAGGTTTGTCAGACTGTTTCTGACTGATGTTGAAGAACGCCGTCGTCTTTTTAACGTGAACGTGACACTTGAAGGGCAACACGTCGTGCGATGAAGATGACGACGGTTAGACGAGATGCCCAGGGCGTGCCCGCTCTCAGTCCCACTCTCTGATTTGAAAGCACACGTGCTCAGAACCTCCCTGATGTAGAGCGGGAGCTGCATCGCTCTGGAGGTTTGGGAGCCTCACGTCCACTTAGATAATTAACGGTGATCAAGGGTCGTCCTGCCTGTCACGCTCGCCTCATGTTATTGCCTGTTCAAAAGGACTCAAACTCACTGGCCTGAGCTGAAAGGAAGCTACACACAGGCTCATATTCACATCCAATAAACCCGAGTGTAAATGTGAGTATAGGTTTTTGAGGTGGGGGCTGGAATCTGACTTATTTAATATGAACAAGGGAAGATCAAGCGCCTTCCACCCACATCCACACGAGGCTTTGAAAGGGACCCAAAATATAAAACACACTCGAGCTGCGCCTTTAATTACAGCGTTGCTTACGAAACCACGTTTCAGATTAAAGCTTCTCTACATTTATACACATATTCAACACATACACGTGCGTGCGGTCACTACTATACTACCAGGACGATAATAACAAACTCACACATTCATTAACAGATTCAAACATACGTGACTCATGAACAGACGTGAACAGAATCACAAGAACATTTTAAAAAGCTTCAACCAGATGATTATAACTCGACACTCGTCATCACCCGAAGGCTTTTAGCCCTTTGACACTAGTTCTCTGAGGAAGAAGAAGATACAGCAGCTCTGGTTACAGAGACGACGACGTAGAAATGACACCGTGTTTATAGTTCTGGTTGTTTCTTTATGTAGTTTAACATTTGATGAGACAATTAAAAATCACCTCATCTCTGTTTCTGAGAAACAAATGGAGGTTGGTTGAGATACTACATCACCCATGAGGCTCTGGGGCAGTTGCCATGGTTGCCAGATTCAACAGTGAATCGCTACAAATGTTTCATCTTCTAGAAGATTCAAGTAGTTTTTATTCTAAATTGTTACACATGGAAGATTGTTGCTGAAATGCATCATGGGAGCTGTAGTTAAGATTGAGGTATTGTTACTGTGTCTTTAAAGTTGATGATTTTAATCAAGAGAATCTCATTTTGATCCAAACAACAAAAGATTTTCTATAGAAATAAAGACAATGTGACAGACGTCAGAGTCTGTTTGCCTTCTACTATTATTCAGGTTTTTTTAATAAAAATTTTACTGTGCACTGCTGTTGCTTCAAAATTGTTGGTTGAGCAGAAATGATTCTTGAAATTGACTTTCAAATCTACATCTAGTGTTGTTTATTTATGTTTTTACTCTAAAGTATAAAAACTAATTATGTGTGAACTGATTCATCGTGAGCTTGTAACACTGCTGCACTGACACCGTTCGATAATCAACCAATAAATCCATTAACTGACAGAAAATGAAACCTAATCAATTTAAGATATTTTATCAATAATCACTTTGCTGATTAATTGAGGAAACTGTCTCATCTTCATTTGTCTCAGGTGATGATGATCAGAACACGACAAACGACAGATGAGTTGGTTGGTTCTTCACTGACTGACATTGAACCAAACAAAAGTATTTCTCCCCCAGTCGGACTAGAAACACTCTGTCCTCCACAAAGTAAATTCAAACAAAGACATAAGCGTCTGTGAGCCTCAGTGGAGCAGTGATACATATTGTAAACTCATAGAAAACAGCCCAGTGCACACAGGAGGACGGCGTCTTTTCATCTGCACATCACCGGCGTGAGACTGCTAATGAGAGCTGAGTGTGTGTGTGAGTAACCTTCTCAGTTTCATCCTACAGGGCTGATGGCGATCATGCAGCCGCTCTCTACTGCTACTGTGGGACTAGTGAAGGTGTGTGTGTGTGTGTGTGTTTAATTAGGGTTGTAGCCGAGGGCTGCAGGGGTTAAACTGAACACCGTGGAGAACGACGTACGAGGGAACGTTTCTCTTTCTTTCTCTGTAGAAACAGAAGCTTGGTTCTTTTCTTTTTACCTCCTTTTCTTTCTCATTTCATCACCTTTTATTTTCGGAGGCCGGGGAGGAGGAGGAGGAGGAGGAGGAGGAGGAGGAGGAGGAGGAGGAGGAGGAGGAGGAGGAGGAGGAGGAGGAGGAGGAGGAGGAGGAGGAGGAGGAGGAGGAGGAGGAGGAGGAGGAGGAGGAGGAGGAGGAGGAGGAGGAGGAGGAGGAGGAGGAGGAGGGGAGACCCTCTGTTGGGACAGAAATCTAATCTTAAGGTTGAGGGGGTGGAATTAATAAATGGAGGAATAGAGAAGGAAAACAAAGAAAGTTAATTGTTTCATGACCTTGTTTGCCTTTATTCACTAATGTGAAGAGAGTTTAAAGACAGAGTCCATGTTCTGCCTCACTTCACCTCTGTCGTCATGTTGTTGTTTTGTTGTGTCTTTGTGTTGTTGTGTCGTTGTGTCTTTGTTGTGTCTTTGTTGTGTCGTTGTGTCTTTGTTGTGTCGTTGTGTGGTTGTGTTGTTGTTTTGTTGTTTTGTTGTGTCTTTGTGTCGTTGTGTCTTTGTGTGGTTGTATCTTTATGTTGTTGTTTTGTTGTTTTGTTGTGTCTTTGTGTTGTTGTGTCATTGTGTCTTTGTTGTGTCGTTGTGTCATTGTGTCTTTGTTGTGTCGTTGTGTCTTTGTTGTGTCGTTGTGTGGTTGTGTTGTTGTTTTGTTGTTTTGTTGTGTCTTTGTTGTGTCGTTGTGTCTTTGTGTGGTTGTATCTTTATGTTGTTGTTTTGTTGTTTTGTTGTGTCTTTGTGTTGTTGTGTCGTTGTGTCTTTGTTGTGTCGTTGTGTGGTTGTGTTGTTGTTTTGTTGTTTTGTTGTGTCTTTGTGTCGTTGTGTCTTTGTGTGGTTGTATCTTTATGTTGTTGTTTTGTTGTTTTGTTGTGTCTTTGTGTTGTTGTGTCATTGTGTCTTTGTTGTGTCGTTGTGTCTTTGTTGTGTCGTTATGTCTTTGTGTGGTTGTATCTTTATGTTGTTGTTTTGTTGTTTTGTTGTGTCTTTGTGTTGTTGTGTCATTGTGTCTTTGTTGTGTCGTTGTGTCATTGTGTCTTTGTTGTGTCGTTGTGTCTTTGTTGTGTCGTTGTGTGGTTGTGTTGTTGTTTTGTTGTTTTGTTGTGTCTTTGTTGTGTCGTTGTGTCTTTGTGTGGTTGTATCTTTATGTTGTTGTTTTGTTGTTTTGTTGTGTCTTTGTGTTGTTGTGTCGTTGTGTGGTTGTGTTGTTGTTTTGTTGTTTTGTTGTGTCTTTGTGTTGTTGTGTCATTGTGTCTTTGTTGTGTCGTTATGTCTTTGTGTGGTTGTATCTTTATGTTGTTGTTTTGTTGTGATCATCATCCATCACTGATCCAGGACCTGGTTGAACATGAGTACAAAGCTACTGGACAGTTAAGATGTGAATGAAGCAGAGTTTTAGTGACGTGTTATTTCATTATCTTGTCCAATAAGAAACAGGTGCGACGCTCGTTCTGAGTCAGTGTGACGCTGCTGTTGTTATGATCCGTCTCATCATTGTCGGATGTGTTGCTGCTCCTCGTATTTCCTCTCCAGACCGGTTCACGCTTCACTTCCTAAATCGTATTCAGAGCAGTGAAAGACGAGTTTACCTCTGTGTTTTGAGACAGACGAAGCAAATCCTGAAAATCTTTTCAAACTCTCGATTTCTTCTTCTATTAATGTTTGTGTTTGTCTGAATAGTTTCTCTTCTCTGCAGGAAAACAGATGAAACACAGAAGGAAAGAAAGAAGAGGTTTGTGTTTAGAGAGAAACATAAAAAGATCAGGGGACAGTTCAGACCATTTCTAACTCCTCGTGCATATTAGATTAGACGACCTGTTTCTTTTTAAACAAACTTGATTATCTTACGAACAAAACTCAGCAGGTTACAGGAAAATAAAGGTGGATTTTAGAAAACAAATCTGGTAAAAGCTGAAAATAAAATGTTTTTATCACAAATATTTAAAAGGAGAAATTCTAGTCATTTTATATATTTAACTATTTTTATTATGATATTTTAACTGTTATGTCTCACAACACATTTATCTGCCTCCATCTTATTTATGTGTAAATCAGCTGAAGTATCACTGATGATAAAAATCACTATGTACGATGTTTATTATTTTACAGGAGAAAGTGGACGAACCAGCATCAGTCATTTCTTTTGAAACAGTTTCAAAGTCAGAAAATCTCCAGCTGCTGCTTCAGGTTTGACACTTTCTCTCCTAATTCTGTCTTTATATAAAAAACTAAACTTTATAGAAATGAAACATCAACACTGTGGTGAAAACGTGTAGTTTTAATGTGACACCAGTTCATGTTTTACTTCCCAAGTCAATTATACAAAACACCAACTGGTCCAGTCACAGATCATTTAACTTTAAATTAAAATTTGACGTTTGACTTGAAATGAACATTTCAGCAGAAATGTAACGATTTCCTCGACGTGGTCTTGAAGTATCAAAAGAAAACTAAATAGTGAGTTCGTTAGTTGATTATATTGTCTTTATATTTGACCCTAACACTCATCAGGTCATGTGGTTGTGTGAGGGCAGGTTTGTGTTGAATGATAAAGACATTAAACATCAACCAGTCATCATGTAGTGGAGGGAATACGAGGGTAGAACCAGAAACACAGGCATGGCTGAGTTAAGCTCTATACCTGTCAGTGTGACTGATTCGTTTATACCCACTTCTCAGTCCCCTATGATGTGCACCATTCAGTGGTGTCTGAAAGACAAATTGACCAATGTCTGTCAAGATTTCAGTAGAAAACGACCTTACTTACCGACGCTGCCTCCAACTGTCTAGTACTCAATGCCTTTGTTGGTTGGTTGGGTTGAGCATGAGGACTGATGAGCCAGTCAGAGGCGGAGCAGGGCAGGTCATACCTGGAAAACAAATATTCCGTTAACTGACCTTTCGCTAAAGCCACGCCCCCTAGTTACTGTTGCTACGCCCGTCAAGCTTTGAGAACCAGAAACACAGACGTGGCTGAGTTAAGCTCTATACCTGTCAGTGTGACTGATTCGTTTTGGAAGAAAACAGCAAAAATATAACATATAAAGATCTACAACTCAGTACTGACGGGGATACAACAATGATCGAGGCAAAGGTGTACCGGTCTCAGTCAAAGAACGACCCTCCACCTCTACTTGTGATGCAGCCAGCACAGCCTTGTGGATCAGTCCTGCTCTTGCACTGCTGGTTAGATACGTTTTAAAGTTGAAATACCACGAAGCTGCGAATAACAGCCGAGTGGCGAATAGACGCCGGTCTCTTTTATTAGCCGGGGGCAGCGACACATTTGGGCCATAAACGCGGGTCTCAGATAAAGGCCGGGTCATTTAGCTACGCTACACTGAGCTGTTAACCGGCGGCTCTGAGAACATTAGTCCAGCGGCCACGTGTTGTCTGTCCCCGTCACAGAACATACCGACAGTGACGTACGGTGGCCGGGAGGTGCAAACCAAGCTTGAGACAAATTTACATTTTAGAAAATATTTTTACATATCATAAAACAAAATGACATTACCATAACACATTTACAAGACACATATCAACTATCAACCGGAAAGGGAGTGTACCAACTCCGGGGTTGAACCGGAAGTGATAACAGGGAACAACCAACACGAGTCCATGAACTCTATCTGTGCAGGTGTAGTTTATTATTGATAACGTGATGAATCGGTGGCAGGGAAGACGATCGGTAAATATTTCATAATCCTTATTCCCTGAGGTCCAGCAGCAGAAATTATGTGACAATGTGCAAATACAAATACAGAAATCTTACATGTGACCGTTTACAAAACAAGCGTGTATCCTTTGCTGTAGGGGCTGCCTAAAAAAGGGTGTGAATTAAGAGACACCCACTTCTCCAGGGACCACTACACCACTGATTAAAGACACAAAGAGAAAAGCACATCGTCATCACCTGAATCACTCTGCTTTTTATTTTGTAGGTAACTTGTGTCCTTTTAAACGCAGACACAGTGTGTGACATCAATTTAAAGAGCAAAGTCTCTTAGTGTTTACAACTGACTGCTCATGCGGCCACAATGATGTCGCATGCTAAAAAAATCCACCAAAGAGAAACATCACTTTCAGTTAAGATATGGCTCAGTCTATTAAAACTCTCTGCAGCTCAGTTTGACAAGTTGAAGAAACGTATCTATAAACAGTGCAGCATCTCCTCTCACAAGACCGCTGGACTGTGCATCCTGTTCTTAGCAGAGCAGGGGAATTGCAAACCAGAGACGATATCAAACCGCTGAAGAAGAAGATGCAGAAACAGTCATTCATATTTCATAAGCAGAGCCCTCTGCATACCCCCTCCCATACCTTTAACGTTTGCTTATTAAATTCGCAGCTGTCAAAGTGTATCTCCTGTACCTCAAAGCCTTAGTGCACACACACACACACACACACACACACACACACACACACACACACACACACACACACACACCCAATTATTCTCAAAGCCAAGGTGTACAGTAACACTCTCACACAAGGTGCAAAAACCAACACACAAACACTCTGCCTGTGTTTTCTTCCTGAGACACGTATCCGGACTTTAAACTCATTACTTTAGACAAGGTTTTTAATGCAGCACGTCGAGGTACAGAGACGAATAAGATGGAGAGAGAGAGACACAAAGGTGAAAGTAAACTTTTTATTCCTAAATTGCACTATGCTCTCATCTCATCTGACCGTAAACTTGATTGTTACGAGGAAGTGAAAAAGTGAAATGCACCATTTAACCACATCAGAGGCGTCAGAGCGGAGCCTGAAGGCCACAGACGAAGACGCAGTAACTCAGACACATTATCTCCTGTTGTGTTTCTCTACTCTGCGTCCATGTAAATCAAAGTTTGGCCGAACACCCCGGAGACCGGCTAACAGCGGCAGACGCTCGCCACCAGAGAGCAATCGAGGAAGAGCGACGCCTGGGGTGTCATAACGGCAATATTACACCTGCACGGCGCTAAATGACAGTGAGCTCACACACACTCGCTGCTGGAAAGTGGCAGAGTTGCACTGATCAATGTGTAATCAATACGACCCTGCCAGGTAATCACAAAACCACGGTGATTAACGGCCACCGATCAATTGCTATTAACCCCTGTATGTACCAGTTAAACAGACAATCAGCGCCAACATCCGTGATGGACGCCGCAGATGATCGGAGGCCATTTAACATCCTTCAGCCTCTAAAGTCACGAGACCAGAGGTAGATCCAGGAGTCGGTGTTCAACCTGCAGGAATAAACGGAGCAACGGAAACCGAATCAAGTCGACGAGAAAACTAAAAAAGATGATTGGATGTTATTATAATATAATATAATATAATATAATATAATATAATATAATATAATATAATATAATATAATATATATATATATATATATATATATATATATATATATATTATAATATATATTATATTATATCTTATATACTGGAAACAAAATAAGACACAAATATAAAGAAAAGAAGTCAGTTTGAAGGAAGACGTTCCTGGTGAGAAAATGTTTCTTCCTTCACACCATCACACTCCCCTACAGACATGTGAGCACACACCCACACACACACACACACACACACACACACACACACACACACACACACACACAGCCATTCCATCACGCTCACACTCGTGGGTGTGACACGGTTACATGAACACACTCTAACCCTCCATATGTTTTCACATGTAACTCATGAGAACGGAGGAACTGAGATGGTGATGATGATGATGATGATGATTATGATGATAAAACATCATCTTTGCCACAGATGAGACATTTATATGTGTCTGAAATAATCTCCTCCAGTCACAGTCATCAGCAGCTTTACCGTCAGTTTGGGTGTCGAAGACCAGAAATCAGTGTGACAGCTGTTGTTATCAGGCAAAGACATGAATGAGCCAATCTGAAAAAATCTGACTTCCATTACAACTGATGAGTGAAAACACTTAATAGAAGATTGTTTGAGGGTGTAGTACCCACTAACCACCAGAGGAGGGAGCTGCTAGTGGGGAAGCTGGGGCCGAGCAGCTTCCAGACTCAGTAAAAATAGGTCAGAGGAGTGTTTCTGTGCCTCACACCTGGTTGTAACCTGCACTCGCTTCCTCTTCACTCACTTTTAAAATCCAGGAACAGTAAGCAGCTTCCTTCCTGTTTATCCTCTCTGCCCCCACCGCAGCATCACATCTACTTTCCTGAGCACTTTGGACCCCCCCCCTCCCGTCTCTTCTGCCGCGCCCCTCCCGTCCTTTATTGCACGGCTCAGCACAACTCCCAAACTTCAGCCATCACCCAACTCTGACAAATATTCCACACGACGAAGCACTCTGACTCGCTGCTTACTTTGCTACCACGCTAACCTTGAGCCTGTGAAGGATGCTTAAGGCAGGATGGATGTGTGTGTGTCTCTCTCTCTTCCTCTGTGTGTGTGTGTGTGTGTTTTATCAAATGCAGATCAATATCACTGCAAGGTCACTTTAAAATTCAATTAATAAGAAAGTGAACATCCCAAGAGCCGTCGCCGTCGGGGGGAAGAGGTGGGGGGACGAAACTCAACATGACCCAATCCCTGGGCACACAAGACAAGACACAGACAGAGATATGGATGAATTCATATCTGTATTATTAAGCACAAAGCCTTGTTTGGAGATGAATGTCTCACTAACTCTATGTTTTATTAACGGTCGTGGAACAAGCCAGCAAAAGCATATTGTCTCTTGCGCCACCATCTGTGTGTATTTTTCTTTGCATGTGTCTGTGTGCGACCAAATGTGTGTTAATGTGTGTGTGAGCGCCTGTTTCTGTCGTGCACAGAGTGTGTGTTCAGTTTGACGAGTGGGGGTGGGTCAGGTAAAGTGCATGTATGCTGACCGGTACAAATCCTAATAACGACGATGGTTTTTTCTACGTTCAATGACCAGTAAATGTGCCACTTCTCGCATCCACACACAAGAGCTGCATTAAAATATGCATGTAGAGCCTCTACTCTGGTCTTAATATTTAAAGCAGCCTGGAGGTGAAGCCCACCGACAGGCCGCGCGTACAAAACTCTGGCTGCTTCACATACAAACTCAACTCACACACACACATACGCAGCAAACTGACAAATATCTCCACCAGAAAATAAACACAAGCTGCTTTTAGACAGATCCATGGATAAATCCATGAAATGTGTGTCCCATATGGAACAAATGCTTTTATTAGCTGAGTCTGGAGCCACGGGGGGGCCGGGGGGCCGGACCATAGGGATGTGACTTGTAGTGAGAGAAGAGAGGGAGAATGTGACCCACAGAGACCCAGGTGATCCGAGCGTTAATTACCGTCTGCTAATTACGAGAGAGATGCATCATTAGGCAGCGGAGCCACCGGAGGCTGGAGGACTCCCTGTCTCCTCTGCTCCTCTTCCCTTCTCCTTCTTTTATTCCTGACCCCGATCTTCTGTCCCAATTAGCACTGCCCTGCTACCTCTCCTCCTCCTCCTCCTCCTCCATCTCTGTGTGTTTGCACCGACGCTGCTGTCTAAACACGGGACACGCTATCGGCTGTAGACACACACACGCAGCCATTAGAGGAGACGGTGCTAAAGAGGCCGTGTAGACACCTCTGTCTTCTTGCACAATGACTAATGTGGCGTCACAAGCTGTCATCCATGCCTCGCTGACTCTTCCTTCTTGGCTTCTCTCACATTTCTATCTGTAAAATGATCTGCCTGTTTTTTTCTCTCCCTCTACTATTCACTATTTTTTGTTACACAGCACAACTTGAGTGATACCAAAGTGTATGCGCTGGTGCTTCAAACAACTGTGAAGCGAAGGTTTCTCTCAAAGAAGCCGCCTCAGACTGTTTGAGGATGAGCTGCAGTAAATGACAGGTTCGTTGTTACGTAACATCGCGGTCCCTCTCCTGTCCTCCGCCTCTCATCGCTGCTGCTCACACACATACGCTCGTTTTCCCTTTTTGCAGGGACCCCCCGAGGTTTGAGGTAGGACAGGATCAGCTGCCGAAGGGGTCAGTTCTGAACCTTGTGCCAGCCAGACCATCTGGAACCTCAAGACCACTAGACCCGGGCTGTGGCTCCACCACCGGGAAGAGAGAGGAAAAAAAACGTAGGTAGAGCGAGGAGAAGATGCAGATGAGGGAGAGAGAGAAGGAGGCGAGGAGGGAGGGGGATAATGAAGATGAGGCAGAGAGGGAAGTGAGAGGGAAAGATGGTAATAGATGAGAAATGATGGAGATGAAGGGAAATAAGGAAGAACAACTAGATGCAACATGAACAAGATGGTCTCTGACTGAACGCTAACACTCAGACTCACGGATAATTATTCAGTGAGAATATGTGCGAGTGTAGTTCATCATTTAGTTTCTATTATTTATCTGTGAGAGTGTGAGTGTCCACATGTAAAACATTACCACAGAAACACAGGTATCCGTTGGGTGATTTAACAGTATTATAAACTAATTCCTTTAAGGTTTGTTTTCCTGTCAGAGTGACAGGTAGGGGGCGCTCCACCTCCTCCTCCATTACAACCGCAGCACAAAGACACTTTGTTCTCACAGTCGAGAGTCAAATGCCCGTCGGCTGCTGATAAATCGACTCTGAATGATCCAAAACTCAGAGGTGAGGATTTAAATATCTAAAAATCACTAGTGAAGCAGGAGGCTGATTTAACGTTGATTCGTGTTCTCGTTGCTCTTTAGGATTCACAGCCGACATGAGTCTGTTGAAGCTGCTGTGATCTAATATTTTCATATAAACAATGAATCAAATTACCTGCGTGTCGCGGTGTGAACGAGGTCGCTCACAGACAGAAAACACAGGCTACTGCTCCCGTCTGCAGCAGCAGCGGTGGAGTTACATCCCATAATACTGCAGGTTTGGTTCATCATCATCGTATTAAGTTTCAGGAACAGAAGACAGATGTTTTCAGCTCAAAGGACGTAAAGAAAAACAAACCTTCTGTTCAAAGAGACAAAGAGTCAGTTCAGTGTTTCACATCGGTCCAGGTGATTAGTATTTGACTGTAATTACACTGAAGTCACAGTGACCTTTGACCTTTAACCACCAAGACTGAATCTGTTTGTGTCTATTTGTTTGTGTCTGTCTGTCTATCTATCTATCTATCTATCTATCTATCTATCTATCTATCTATCTATCTATCTATCTATCTATCTATCTATCTATCTATCTATCTATCTATCTATCTATCTATCTATCTATCTATCTATCTATCTATCTATCTATCTATCTATCTATCTATCTATCTATCTATCTATCTATCTATCTATCTATCTATCTATCTATCTATCTATCTATCATCTATCATCTATAGATCATTAATATAAACATTTCAGATTTGCGTCCAACTGATCATTTATGTCAGATTAATAGTGATTCCCTGGAGATATCTCTGAGATAGTAAAATCAAAAAGAAAAAAAATCACTATCCAAGGTCACAGTGACCTTGACCTTTGGTCACCAAAAACTAATCATTTCATCTTTGAGTCTGAGTGACAGACTCCCTGCAGACATCTGGAGCTACTGCAGTTGATATCTAATAATACTAATTCTGATAAAGAATTAATAAAATGAATTAAAGTTGTTAATAGAGAAAATTAAACACTAATTCAATTCATTTCTGATCTACAGTGATGTCACTTCCTGTTACTGTGATGAACCTGTGATCAGCTCCTCATCACGGTGAAGACGACGTCATCACTGAGACACGGTCGAGTGACACAGCAGCTTCAAGTGTTTCACTTCTAATTCAGTCAAATAAGAATAAGAATTATTAATAAGAATAATAAGATTAAAATAAATCATCAGGAGGAGAATTCAGAAACATTTTGTCTTGACTTGAATCTACACAAACATTATAATAATCATAATAAAATGAAACTAATTAAGTGCAGAGGATAGAAGTGACTCGTGACCTGTGGTGAGTCGAGTGTCGACGTGTCAGTCAAAGGCTGAAGCAGAGAAAAGACCAGAGACAGAAATAGAAACGACCAATGAACCGATCACAGCTGCGACTTGAGTCTGAAATGAGCCTCAGTCTGTTCAACGTCTCCCAACATCACTGATAAAAAATAAATAAGGCTTTTATTTTGACACATGGGAGGATAATTACATAATCTGAACCAAAACATACAGAATTAATAAAAAACTCCATCAAGTGAAAATGTGTCTGAGTGACACCTGAGTGTCTTAACAAACTGTTCAGTTTTTAGCCGTCTGCTCAGTAATCAGTCCGTTTTCACACCCAGAAACATTAAAACATCCTCTGTTGAAGAGAAATTCAAAAACCCGACCAGACATTTTCAGTCGGGGCCAAAAAAAATACAGAATAAAAATGACCCACTGGCTCCATGTTTGATGGTTAGAGAGAAAATGTGATTTGTGATGTTTGGAGACAGACAGAGAGTTTTAGGAAACGACCTCATTGTTTCTTCCTCTTTCTGTCCTGACTTCACCCACTTGGTGTGAATGTTTAACAGTGTTGTTTTTGAGATCTTTCTTTCTGAAACTTATAAGATATTGATACGTCTCACAACCAGTATGGAGCCGTTGTTGCAGAGTTAGTTTATCTAAAGCTGGAATATCCAGATAGACTTTTATTAACGTGCTCTATCTATTTATGTGTTGTTGTGTTAAATCAGTGCTAAAATCAAAGTGTAGAAACTGGAGTTAGTGGAGGGAATTCCCCTCAGAGCTGATGAGGCATCGAGGCGACTTCTTCCTCCAGCTGCAATTTATCTGTGTTGTTGTTCACATCGTTGGTTCGAGCTGGTTTCTGTTCGCAGTTTGTGCTTTTGATGCAGTTTCACTGCGGTGAATTGTCAGGAAGTGTGTGTGTGTGTGTGTGTGTGTGTGTGTGTGAGAGAGAGAGAGAGAGAGAGAGAGAGCCTACACTCTCTCTTTATGTTCTGATGTTTATCTTCCTGCATGTTTCAGTTTAAACGTTGGACAATAAAACGTCCCGGTCAGGAAGGTGAGTTTTACTAAACTATGACGGTGAGATATTTATTCTATTGATTTGTGTGTTTGATGCCAAACTTTCAATGACACGACACTTTTACCAGAGGACAGAACAAACTCTCAGTTGTTTGTTTACTGGACAGTGAGTGAGGGGATGTGGAGCAGGAGGATCTGACCCACGTTTCTATTTTTAAACGTATAAACATCATATCACGGTGACGTCTGCAGATCCGTTAAAAGACGTTTTTCTGACGGAGTTATAGGACCGTGGTGTCTACGGTCGTTCTGTAAATCTCATTTCTGATGCGTAAATTAGAGCAGCTCATGTTGATCAGGAAGAATCTGGGTTCTGTTCTTACTGCAGAGGCTCCCCCATCTGTACGGGTCAGTCAAGGATGGCTCGATAGCAGGCTTAATATTGCACAAGAGAACATGAATAAAACAAACCTGATACCAACAGTACCACTCCCTCCATCCATTACTTACAACAGCAGGATATCAGAGCGGCGCTGCCCCTGCAGCTGCTGCAGCGTCAGAGTCTCTCAAACTTGTAAACAACGACGACTTAATGTAGATCTAAGTTAAAAAAACGGAGCTGTCAATCAGTGACAGTCCTTGACCCCGGTCGGCTGATGAGGGTCCTCCTGAGGACCGGCTCCCATCGCCGCCCGGACAGCCGCTGTCAGAGTGGCGTTCATCAACAATGCAGCATCATTAGAAACAGAGAAGAGCAGGAACATCAGGAGAGTGACACTGACTGATTAATGTGCGGAGGAGAACGTTTAATAAAGAGCAACGATTACATCCACATCAACTGTCACAACGGTTGAAAGAGAGTCCGAGGAGAGACGATGAGATGTTGCAAAAGCCTGATTTATTTTTCACAGTTATCATATACTCTATCTCTGAGTCGTGTGTGTGTGTGTGGGTAGATGGGCCTGATGATGGCCAAATGTTGACAGCATGCCTCGCGTTCGTGTCCTCCGTCACTCCGTCTTCGTTTCATCTCACTCCTCCAAACACGTTGAAACCAACGTGCCTCAAACCCACTCACAGAAACATTCGAATTCTTCTGAGTCTCGATGAAAACGAGTTCATCTCTCATCATAGTTTACTAAGATGTAAACAACAGATGTGGAACATAAAATCACTAAGAAGAATCCATTTATTAAACCATTATGTCACAATCTGTTCCTTTTCTTGTCCTCTCACCTGAATCACTTCCTTTCAATATGCAACTCCTTGTCACCGATGTCCTTGTTGGTCTGTGTACGAGTGTGTGTGTGTGTGTGTGTGTGTGAGTGTGTGTGTGTGAGTGAGGTGTCAGCATTTTATCAGGAATCGTTCAGCCGATGGCCTGTCACCCCACCTTCAGGACGCGGCGGGGAGAGGCGAGGCTCACCTTTGCCACGACTGACATTTTAATTTGTCACCGTCGGTCGTCCTGTTTCCGTCAATAGCGCATCAATGCATCAGAACATACGCCATCGGACACGGGGGGATTTCTGGGTTCAATACTATTGATACCAGCCTCTGATTAAGGCTTCACTGCTGCAGCTGCAGAGGTAACTGGCTGCAGATCTGCAGTTATGTCAGAGATGACAACAGAGAGAAAACACAAAGGTCAAATCCTCTAACACATAAATCTCTGTTAAACTACAGAAATGTGAGGTCGTTAAGAGGCCAAGAAGGACAATTACAACAGTTTCACAAAGAAACGTGTGGTTTCAGCTCAACGTTTTCATATTTCAACACTCCACTCATGAATTCATGGACAGTTAACCAGCGGTGGTTTTCACCTGGAGACATTTAACGAGCTTCAAGAGGAAAAGAACAAATCCTTCACTGACACGACTGAGCTGAACTAGACTCATTCAAGGATTTATTTCAGATGATGTTCAGACCAAACATCGGCCTGTTAACAAGCACACGACAACACAAACATGCTGATGTGATGATCTTAGCTTAGCATGCTAATATTTGATAAACAGCCTTGAACAGTCCGTTACTTTGCACATCTTTAATGATCTTATGCAGACACAAGTTTTCACTAAAGTTGTTAAGATTCATCCTCTGGGAAGGAAATGTTTTCATACTAAATGTTACCACGATCCATCCAGTGGTTGTAGAGATATTAACACACCGATCACACTGTCAGAAAGACTAAAAATACAATGTTAATTAGTACAATCTTAACGCACTGTTTTATTTTCATTTTATGAACAGTAACGGTTATTTTCAGCCATAGAAATATAAACTTTCCTCCTGTGCTACATTGCAGATGCAACTATTTTTGGTAAACAACACACACTCACTCAGCTCCACCCAGCAGCACATTTATACACCTCTCCCCCGGCCGGGACGGTCATTAAGCCCTTATAGTGGCGTCCGTCAGCGCGGGCCGAGACACCTCTTCCAGACGTCAATACGGGTTTGGCACACCTTGGCCCGCGGCGCCCTCTGAGACCCCACCACTGTCCTGCACGTGTCAGCAGAAACAGAAGCCACTGTGTCAGGCTGCTGTTCCCTCCACCGCCGCCCTCCCTCCCTCTGAAGCACTCCATCCATCCCTCGCTCCGTCCGGTCCCAGGGGCAGCGGGTCAATCCTAATTGTATGCTAATCAGGGCGACGCGCACGTCTTTCTAACTGCTGACAATCGATGGGTGACATCAAGGTATTGTAGCCAATGCAAAAGAGAGTCTCTGGAGTAAACAAGGAGGACAGGACATGGATGCAGAAGTGGCTGTCAGTCTGTCTCTCTCAATGCTACTCTCACATTTTCTTTACTGGCAGATTTTTAGTTTTATGGCCTCTGACTCAGAGAACGTTTGACCTTGACCCACATCATGAATCCACTAAACGTAACCAGATGGTTTAAAAGCCATTTTCATGAACAGACTCATCTGTATCATCAATACAACGACTCTGACGTGATGAGGAGGTTGAATGATGAAGACTTCATCTCCATTTGCTGCCGTTCTCTCACTTTTTCTCTCCGTTCGTCCAGATCCGTCACGACGAGTCTCCGTCCATCGCTCTGATAAATCTGCTCTGACTTCCAGTTAAACCAAACTGGCAATTATAGATGAATGAAACATGGATACAGCGATGACACAGAGTCTGATCTGAATCTGATGAATAAATCCCTCAATATGGGATGTGGATTTGTAATAAGCCACTCTGTATGGGCGTAAGTGTTTGTGCGTGTGTTATTGCTTACGTGAGAACATAAAAGTGAGAGCAGGTTTGTTTGTTTTTCACGTGTCGGTGACGACGACATGCGCAAGTTCACCAACTGGGCTGCTAATCTTTATTTGTATCTGTCTGGAAATATTCATCGACCTTTTCTTCAAGTACAACTTGTAATTTGTGGAAAAAGATTAACAAGAAAAATAGAACAGAATAAAAAATAATTTAGTAAAAGTCATTTGGTGAGTTTTGGTAACATTTAAAGGAGCAAACTGCCATAAAACCAACTTTATCATTTTCAACTGTTCTGTTACTCGTCTGATAGAAATGAGACAGTCCATCAACAAAAAGCTTCATCAGAGCTGCTACTGAGGTTAGCATGCTAACCAGCTAGCAGTCACTGGAGCGTCCAGTTTACCCGAAAATTCAATTCAGTTCAATTTAACCAATGACTTTGTCCCTGAGGATCAGTTTAACCCAGAAGGTCTGAAACTTCTGGCACGAAACCAAACAAACATCGTTACAGTTAAAGAACATGACTCAGGACCAGCTGGATGTTGAGGTTGTAATTTATGTCAAAGCTGGAATATGACTAGTGATGAATTTGTTTTTATTAACTGTTTATTCTAGGAAATGTTTTGTCTGATCACATGTTCAGTTTAAAATCATACGTAACAAAGAGAAGGACACTTTATTATAACACTGATCACATTGACTGAGGTGATCCTAAAAACCCTGTATGAAACACTTTATTACTCAGATAATTAACTAAAATAACTGGACTGGATTAATAAATAATCTACTTCAGTAGCCAGACATGCTAACGGCTAACAGCTACATTACCAACACTTTCATCATTCATCTAATTACAGACATTGTGTGGTAATAACTTCTCATTGGGCAACAGTTTGTGTCGTAACAGTTTCCCTTCCAGAGAAGCTCGACTTCACTTTGTAATTGATTTAAAAGTTGTTGATCATCTGACGATAAGTAGAATTTGATTATTATCAACTGGAAACGACTGTTAACCCAAGACTTCCAGGCTGACTCGTCGTTAAGTCCTTTTCCGCCGCTGAAATATTTCTGCTTTGTTTTTCCCGTCATCGTTTCCATTCCTCACACATCTTTCATCCCACACAATTCTCTCCCCAAACCGTTCCCATCATCCCTCCTCATCTGTCTTTCCTGTCATTCATCCACCATCGTCTGCTCTGACATGTCCCATGTTTCTCTTGGCTGCACCCCCCACCCCCACCCCCCACCTCTCACCTCTCACCCCCCCAGCCCCACCCCCCACCTCTCACCCCCTCACCCCTTCATCCCGTCCCACAGAGAGAGAGGCCTCCAGATATTGGGGTCAGCGTAATCCTGCCGTTGGTAATCTCCACTTTAATCCCTTCAATCTCTCACGATTAAATACAAAAAAGATGTCCGAACAAGAGCTGGAAAAATTACAACCCATTGCACAACGGTCTCTGCGGCAGCGTTGTGAAGACGGCGGAGGGTGAGTGAGAGGTGAAAGACGACACAGAGGTTATAAAAACAGGGAAGGTCGTCTGCTTGAGGTTAACGTCAACTTCTTCACATCACCACCGCTTCTGTAAACGGTGTGTAAACACTTTAAACCACAACTCGTCTCAGTAGGAACGAGACTGTAAGAGTCTAGTGTTGTTGGGGCAACAGGAGGTCAGATGAGGTAACGGCTTTAAGTGGGAAGAAGTGTGTCTGTTGGAGCAGAGAACAGGGTGCGGTGAGGTTAACAATGCAGAGATCTTCACCATCACTCACTAGTCTTTCATCTCTATATCCTTTAACCCCACTCTCTGTTTAAAGAGGCAGCGCGGAAATCACATCATCATGACACTCTGTTTAACGTCTTCATGCTTGGTTGTTGAAAAGACCTCGGTGTTGTAAAAACAACAGTCTGACGGAGCTGAAACGCTCAGGATCCAACTCAAACGTCCAAACTCAAACGTCATCCTTCAAGGACAAAAAGAGGAAATATTTTGTTACAGGTTGTGACAGAAAAGCTCCAACGTGACGGCCTCCTGTCATCACACAGACACAAACAAGGTCACACACTTCAGCTGCATCAACACACACACACTGACACACACTGTCACACACTAACACACTGTCACACACAGTCAAGCTGTGGTCATGTGGGCATCACACCTGTAGAGATGGCGGCGGTCCAGACCACATGTGTCCTGGATCTGGATGAATCCAGACCTGAAGAGGAACCGAGGTTCTGGTTATGGACGCCTGGGTTCCCCGCTGACAGGGGCGCGGCAGAACCGACCCGACAACGCTGCTGTGGATCAATCCCTCAAGGACGAAGCAGCAGCTTTTAGCGCGAGACCGTGATTGGTCCACCGGTGACTTCCCACCACCCGATGGCGAGAGAAGTGACCTTGTTTGTCTCCGGACTCAGCAGCTGCAGCAGCAGCAGTCCCGGTCCCTCGGAGATTTCTGCTTTCAACCAAACACAATGGAAGTTAATGAAGTTGTGTTTGTAGTGTCTACAGCTTGAACCAATAATTACAATGAAAGCACGAGGCTGCTGATGTTCTAACGGCAGAAAGGAGCCTGGAGCTGAGCCGGTCCTGACATCACCTCGGGGTTAGCCGCCGCACCGCCAGCTTGTGTAACTCAATGCAATCTCTCATAAAAGACTTGTTTCATCAATCTTTCATGTGTCTGAGGTTTACTCCCCGTAATCTGAGAATAATTAGCATCTACGAAAGCTCTTCATTTAGAGTTGAAGCCTTTGTGATCGTGTCAAAGTTAAACGACGTCCGATTTCAACTGAAACGTTCTCATCGTTACTTATTACATGAATCACTCAGTGGTTTGTGTATAAAATGTCTATGTTGGTAAAAAACCTTCCTGTTATTATCGTTATTACTGTTCCAGCTCATTTATCCATCATCTGTTGATAAAGTTTCATGTGGACAAACTGCTTCTTAAATCCATCTGATGACATAAATGACGGCTGCCGCCATGACACTGTTTCTCTACAGTAAAGTCTTGGTGTGACTGTAAATCTGGAGCTAAACTCAGAACATTTCATTAAATTCAGCTTCTCTTTGTCTTCAAACCACCATCAGGAGCCAGTTAAACACTTGATATCTGTTATTTCCTAATAGTTTCTTTAACGTAACAATAGGAAAAGGAAACTGTAGTTTCAGTTTTATTGACTTCTACGTCATTTAAACCTTAGCGAACATTTATCACTGGAGACTTTATATTTGATTTACATTTTTCATGTTCAGCTAACCTGCTGTCCTCTCGATTTAAGTGTGAAGGTCATGCTAACTTAGCATTTAGCATTGACTGATTACTTCATAATTTAATGTAGATGTTTCTATTTATCAGGAAATAAACTGAAGCTGAAGTTAAACTATTACTGGTCTTTGAACTCGATGAAAACATGAATTAACATTAAATAATGTTCAAATATAATAATTATATTTTAACATATATACCATCAATTTCACAAACTGAATTATTTCTTTTTGTTGTGTTTTTGTTGTGAAGAATCATCAACACTTTATCTGATAAATGAACCTGAAGAAACGTGAACAGACATGAACAAACATGGAGAGACGTGAAGAGACGTTGTTGGTGTAAATGACTCGATCTTCTCCGTCACCGATATAAACACACATCGGTCCAAATTCACCGTCCTCACATACAAACAAACATTACACAGCCTGACGGCAGCGCTTCGCTCTGGACGTTCGTCTCCAGCCTCTTTAACAGGAGGAAACTTATCAGGTGACAAACCCGGAAGACTTCCGCTTCTCTTCTTTCACACACTTATGAGAATCTGATACCGCTGGAGCGGCAGCGGCCTTTCTCTGCTCAGCACCGCATCCAATGGGGAGAAGTGAGCAGAAATACACAGAGAACAAGACTGTGTGTGTGAGTGTGTGTGGTGTCAAGACACACACACACATGAAGAGATGGAAAAGGGTTAGTTGGTGCAGCAGAGAAGCAGAAAAGCGCTGGGAGCCCAGGAGGGTTATCACACAGGAGGTGAGAAGGAGGGAGACGTGAAGTTTTTTGGTAGACATGATTTAAAGTGAAAATGATAGAAGTGTTTGAGATGAGAAGATGAGTTTAAAGGAGTGAAGGAGAGAGTGGAGGAGAGTCAGAGGAGGAATAGAAAACAGCTGGCTTAGAGGACTGCAGCGAAGAAGGAGAAAAACCCCCTCATGTGAAGACGAACCTGCATAATTCATGTTCTGCTCCTTTTAGAAACAGCAGCTTCATCAGGACAGGGCCGCTTGACTGTAGCAATGCAGCGTGTGTGTGTGTGAGAGAGAGAGAGAGATAGAGAGAGATAGAAAGTGTGTGTGTTGCACTGAATTCTGCTTGAAGTGGCATGTTTGTTAGTTGTGCGCTTTTCTCTGTGAGCTGTACTTTTCACTGTGCTCCTGTAAAATATGTTCACGTGTGTGTGTGTGTGTGTGTGTGTGTGTGTGTGTTTAAGTGCTGTGCGCCTTCACCTTGCTCTGCTCTTCACCCTCACTCTCCCTGACTGCACTCTACAAGGCCATTAGAGCTCCCCGAGGCCCACGGAGGCTGCTCGTCTCTGTGTCTGCTTTCATGTGTCAGTGAGTGCGCTCAGATGTGTGTGTGTGTGTGTGTAGTAGTGTGTGTGTGTGTGTGTGTGTGTGTCAACCCCACAAAACAGTGCATGGTAAAGTTGAAGTGTAGTATGTTTTTTTTTACGGACGTATGTGGGTGTACAGACCATGTGTGCCTTCATGTTTCTGCTTTCATTATCAGAATGTGGACAAAGACGTGTTTCTGCTTCTGTGTGTGAAATGTTAATGCACAGGTGTGTGTGAATGTGTGTGAAAGCATACAGTATGAGCTCCTGTGTGTGTGTGAGCGACTACTCTGACAACAGCAGCAGTCTGTGCACAGCAGAGTGTGTGCAGCTGCAGACAAACCTCAGTAGAGACTCAGCAGGCAGCGCTGGTCTGATCAAAAAGATCCTCGGGCCTCGAAAATACACAAGTTGGGCTTTACGGCTGTTGACTACTGGATTAGCATGCTAAGAACAAACAGCACCAGACAAATAGACAAATAAAAAAAGAAACCTTCTCGAGAAGAGTCAGTGCTCCCACCCACTCTCCTCACAACCACTATGTTAAAATGTGACAACGTTGTTACGACGAAGCTACGAGACAAAAGACAGAAACATCTTTTCTACCACAACCAGAAGTAGATTATTATCTCAGATATACAACAAATATCACCACAGGAAATATTAGGAGAATGGGAATAATACTCACATTAAACTGCTGTAAATGAAACCCACTTAAAATCATAAGAGACTCACTCGAGATAAATCCATCGTCATCCATCAGCATCAGTTATCAGTAATTAAAGCTTCACTGTGTAACAACTCTTGTATAATCATTTATTTCTGTGTCTCTGGTGGAGATTTGTCAAGTCATCACTCCTGCATCAATGGTGATATCATCCATCTCACCACAGAGACAGAGAAATACACTCTCAATTGCATTATGGGAATTGTAGGATTCAGTATTTATAGACCTGGATCTATACTAATTAAGGATAACTTTGGTTTCTATGATGTATTTCATCTCCTGTGGGTCCACAAACTCAGTAGTTCTACTTTTAGGTGTGTTTTAGTTCGTACTGTTCACTCAAGCTTCTGATAAATTACACAGTGAAACTTAAACTCTCCATCTGTGAAACTTTGGGATTCCCACTTCACTGAAACAGATGTTCACACAGAATCAGTTCAAATATGTTATGAAGCAACAAGCCTCGTTAAACCACCGACACCGATCGTCTTGATGAGAAACGTTGGGTCTTTGTGTTTGCCCATAAGTTACTATAACATAAAAAACTAATGTTGTTTTAGTCCAAATCAGTTGTTGTATTAAAGTACTAGAGTAGAAGTAAGATACTAGAGAAATGTAGTGAATCAGTCACAGTCGACACAATTAAAACTACTCTAGTAAAGTACAGATACTGACGTTTACTAGTGAAGTATTAGTGCTACGTTACTATAAAACACTGGGTCAAACACACCAACATGGTAACTTACATGAAGCCTCAGAGAAGCTACAAACAACAATGATTCAACGAACATGTCGTCAGTCCAACATGTTGACCTGATCTCTAAACCAACCAGCTCCCAGTCTGGATCAGAGCAAACCAGATCCATGAAGACTTCAACCCACAACACACAGGACCCAGAGATCCTGCTACTAGACACTACAGGACTTTATACACCTTTTCCCACCATCATCTACTGGTCTCTACTCAGTCTCTAGTATCTCCACTTGGTGCTAGTTCCTGGTTCCAGCTACTGTTTTAGTTCCTACTCTGTGGAGGAACCAATGGAGCTGAGTCGATACTAAAACGTGACGTGAACAGACGCCGGCCACTGATTGGTCAGAGGGAGTGTCTTCACAAGCTGCCACCAGACGCCAGTTGAGTTGAGAGAGCGTCAACAAAATAATCAAGCTCCATTTTTAAACAGGACAAGAGTGATAGCCATCGTCGTAGCTACCTGGTCGTAAGCTAACCCAGCAACAAGTACAGCATCTCCTCCATGTCCATTAATGTTTACTGATGTTTTAGTGTCGTGACGTCGCAGCAGTTTGACTCCACTCACCACATTCACATGGAGGAGGAACCAAACTGTGATGGAAAACAACGTGTCTGCTACCAGACTGAGTAGAGTCCAGTAGAGTCCAGTAGAGACCAGTAGAGTCTAGTAGAGTCCAGTAGAGTCCAGTAGAGTCCAGTAGAGTCCAGTAGAGTAGAGCTGATTTATCAATACAATGTTCAATAATATTGCTGAGCTGTGGAGATGTTTTTTCCTCCATATTTTGGTTCAGTATCTACACTGATTCTGACATTTTGGTGTTAAAATTTATTCTTCAACCTCAAATGAAACCAATGTTATGACTGTAATCAAACGAGCTGAGGAACAAGACACTTTGTGCTCAACTCTCAGAATAATGGACCCAAAATGAACAAGTGTTGGAGCCTGGAAACAGGTCACAAAGCAGCTAAAACAACAACAACAATGAGATTCACCAGCCAAAGATTGTTTTTACAACTCACAAACCCCAAAGCTGTTCAACAAAGTGGTGCCTCTATTTTTATATGGCTTCACCCAGTAGTGAGACATTTTCCAGCTCAGTGAGGAATTCATGGGTTAAGAAATATGTCTCAGTCTCTCAGTTTCTCACAAATGTGCAGTGAAAGATTCATCGTTCACTGTAACGATGTAAAGATGTTTTCTTAAGTGAGGCAGAATTAATGGAACCTCGTGGGAATCGTCACCATTATTTAGTCATTTTAATGTGAAGTTAGCGTCAGATTTCCTCTTTGTATTTCCCTGGACAGAGTTTTCTGAATGAGCTGCATCATGTTTAAACAGATGGAGACAGGGAAGACGTCCACTTGGTTTGACAGATTCAGACGTGTTAAAGACTCACACCAGAGACTGGAATCACATCAGGACGGGATCTCTTCAGATCTCTGCCTCAGGTTGTAACCGTGAACATACGTATCGACGTGTCACCGACGCTTTGAGGAGAAACTTGTAAAAACGTGAATCTTTACGTTTGATTCCTTCTGTCACATCAGCAGCCTGTAAAATATCCAGCAGCTTCAATCCAATGTGACTAAAACTCTGCGTGTGTGTATCACTACCCCGGGTTTGTAAAGATGAATCCTGAAGGTTGTTTGTGTTTTAATGTGATTCAAAAACAGTGACTTGATGAGGATCTCGTCTTATTTCTCTGGATTACGGTTCGTCCAAACGCTTTCATTAGACTGGACCTTTTGAGTTTTGATCCGAATGCGGATTATAGGATATTTACGGTCGTTGGCCTCTAACCTGTGTAACATCCCAGCTGCTTTCATGCTGCAGTGAATCCAGTAAAGGTCATGGGAGAACAGAGGGAGGCCCTCCGCTGGCTGACGATGCAACGTCCAGAAAAAATCAACTTAAATCCGCCACTAAACAAGCAGCTTTTTTATTCTGGCTAATTATGAAATGGTTAAACATTCTGTGCATGTTTCTCTCTGCTGCTCTCGAGCCGAGCCGCCGTACAGCTGCAGCCTTCCACCGGCCTCTCAGATGAGGCTCGTCAATTAGAGCGCCGGCCGAAGCGCGGCATGTTAATTCGCGGTAAAATATTCCTCCTCCAGCGCTAATTAGGTGCTAGCTGTGGTCGAGGAGCAAGCGTTCGCCAAGCGAGAGCAGTCTGTGCTGTACAGCAGTCCCCCGGTATCGTTTGGCTGACCAAAGCAGCCGCGATAACAGGGAATTATTTTAATTAACCGGTGCCGCCTTCTGCAGCTAATGAGCGTAGTTAAAACGAACCCGACATCTTGCTGCAGCGCGCGTGTTGCTGGATCCAGAACCGTGGATCATATACGAGAAAAAACAAAATGTACCAATAAATAAATTACAAGGTGAATACATAAGAGGAGAACATGAACATAAATAATCACAAGCGCTGAATGTGGCGTCCGTGTCTCTGGGGATGAAACAGTTTGAGCGGTTTAAGGAACGACGCGACATGTAAAGACACAATAACATTTCACTGCAGGAAGAAGGATGTGGGAGAAGGACATTTTTCTTCTTCTCTCTTCTTCCGACTGACTCAGAGTGAGAAAAGAGGAGGCTTTGAAACTTTGCCCAGTCTCCTGCACGGAACAGCAACAGAAAGAAAAAAAACACGACTTGGCCTCATTGTGGTTATTACTCTTCAGTTGTGTAACGGCGACATTTGCCCCAGTCTGAGGCACATTCATCTCTACCTCTGAACCACCTGCATCTCAGGACTGCTGGCTACAGATAACGGTTCTTCACCAACAAAAATACCTCAGTCACACTCAGGTGACACTTGTTTTATTAGTGTGATGCTGCTGCATATGGATGGAGAGAGGTAGCGGGGAAATACGTTAACAAAGCTGTGGAGCTGGCAGAGACCTGAGGTATCACACTGTGACAGCATCGCTCAGCGTCGTGTGTGTGTGTGTGTGTGTGTGTGTGTGTTCAGACAGGTGACAGCTCATGTGTTGGGAGGGGGCGTGGCCTCAGCTCACATGGATCACGTGGTTTTTGCAGTCAGGGCCTGAAAACATCTGAGAGACCTGAGCCACTTTCACGTCCTCAGACCAGTCGTAGATGTCAAACTTTAAGTTGTTGACCCCCCCGAGCCCCCTCAGCCCGTGGCCTCGTGTCAAAACGCCGCTGTAACTGTAGCGGCAGCTCTCATTACCTGTACGTGGGAGCTGACCTTTAAATTAGGCGGCATGGCACATTCATTAGCCTCCATGAATTTATCTCCTCGAACGCCCTAATGCACGACGCCATACTTCATCTGCACATCACACGTCTCGCTATCATACTTAGCCTCTCATCTAAAAACCGAGCGTTGCCGGAGGTGGCAGCAGTCAAGGTCATTTGATGAGAGCTGGAGGTGGTTGTGATGTGAATTCACTCACCGGATTGATTCTTCCCCGTACGTCCTAATGATCAAACCCTGGTGGATTTAGAGGATAGTCAGACCCCTTAATGAGAGTGTGGAGGATACTGGTGTACAGGGAAATGAGATACTGTAGGTACACACTGTTACAGTAGAGACGGCCAAATGAGAGGCTGTTTCATGGTTTGAACTGCAGATCATGTTCACAGAGAGAGAGGAATAACTCAGCTCATCTTATTAATATGAATCTGACAACGTAGAAAAGAAAGTCGACACTATCTGACACTTTTCTGTTTTTAAGTGCGTGTTGCATAAGAGGTTTTTTTTTTTTATAAATGAACTGTTGGTTCCGAACTCATTGGTTTTATTCCTCAGGTCAGAGACTTTAGTGTGTTTTCATCACCTCCAAATAAAGGTGAGTTTTCAATTAATGAAAAAATCAGCAGACACATCTGTTTCTACAGAAAATGTCTTGGTTAGTGTGAAGCTTTTTCATGCAATTGCTGATTTTTTCTACCTAAAAAGCTTCTAAACCATCATGAAGGTTGGAGATAAAATGTTGCTTTTTTATGTTAATTTGAATGAAAAAAAATCCTTTTAACTTGGAAGATCAGTGATTTTTCCTGCAGATGTGAAGTTGATCACGTGTGTGTAGCAATGCTGAGCTCTGCTTTCTCTCCACGTTCACATTAACATTTAACTGGAAGTGAATTCTGAATATTTTCAACAATCAAAATTCAATAAACATGAAGTATCTGAGGCGCTGGCCCTTGAGCTCAGGGACGGTCTGGTTTACTCTGATTATAAAGCTGATGGTTTAAACCTTGACATTTTTTCATCACAGTGTGAATGTTTCCTCTTTTATTCTTTTTTATATTAAAAGTTCAGTAGAATAAAAAGTTAAGTTAAAGAAAAAGAAAAGAGGACATTTGTAAGAAGTTGTTTAAATGACAGAAAAGAGAGAAACAAAAAAAACACAAAACAATCTCCGAGCATAAAAAATGGCGGCGTTGAGACAGAGGCCTGTGGTATTTCCGAGGTCGCACCCCCATAAATCAGACTCCTCTGGGTTTGTGGACGCGAGGGGTTTGTAGCCAGAAACTCATTTTGGATTTAAACACGTCGTCGCTCGCTATGATTGAGCAAGTGGACGTGTATGTGTGACAGTACAACACGGCCTTAATGAGATCCCAAAGCAGCACCAAGCGACGCTGGAATTAGAGCCTTTCATGCCGCCGCCCCCACCCTCCACACACCCCCAGGTGTGTGGAGGGTGTGCGTGCAACCCTTTTTCCTCCGGCTTTATTAAAACCCGAACACGAGGCAGGGCTGAAAAATGAGCTGAACTCAATCTCGGCTTTTGGACGGACGCAGCCTGGGTAGCGTGTGCTGGAGGAGCAGAGGGAAATGACCTATGAAATACAGCCTGTCTTTAAATACAATACACTTCTTGTTGCAAACATGTAAGAGAGTGGGTTGAAACACGCACACACAGACGCACACTTGTGCTCAATCCTACGCAGACACGGACGAGCCAAAGCGTCACAGCAATTATGAGAACAGTGTTTCACCAAAGAGATGGAAGCTGACGGGGAGCTGCTTAATAACAAACTCGAACGCACAGATTCACCAGATTACGACCGAGCAAACAGTCGGACGCCAACAAAATAATGAAAACGATACATTTTAAATAAGGTAAATCAACAAAATGTCCCGGTGTCTGAAGCCAACTCACACAGTGGGTCCACCAGGCGACAGCGGCCCAGAAGTAAAGCAAACACAGATCTGCTTCTTATCAAAGAGCTCCTGCTGCTTCTGATGGTTTTAATGAGGAATTAGCGAAAAAAGACAAACAAATTGTGATTTTACTGTTCACTCCTCCTCCTCCTGCTGCAGTCGTCCTGCCCATCAAAGACCGCAGCAGATCTAACTGATGACAGTTTCTCCACAACAGAACTGAGAAATCTCATTGGCTTATTACTGCTCATGATCTGTTGCATTATTCTTTGATTTCTTTTCTTAAAACAGTTACAAGACTTTCTGTGTTTGACTGCCCAACTTATTAGTGGTGGCTCACGAAGCAGCGGGGAGTTTGTGTTCCTTGTCATTTAGGTGATTTGCTGGGTCATTAGCAACAGAACAGGGCTGCAGCACAAAGGAGAGCGAAGCATGAAACACACACACACACACACACACTAGATAAGCGTGGGTGGGACACCACTGACTTCTGCCTGTGGCCTCGCTCCACAGATGATTAAAGCCAGTGGTGACAGAGAAAACATGTGCATGCAAAAGCTGAGACAAACATACATACAGTGAGCAGTGCGCACACACACACACACACACACACACACACACACACACACACACACACACACACACACACACACACACACACACACACACACACACACACACACACACACACACACACAGATGAAATCTGCTCAGCAGTGCAGGTGAATAAAAAGACAGAACACGTTCAACTTTAGACGACATATTAACACATTCAGTTGAAAATCTGAGGTTAATTTACTGTTTTTTTCTTTTTCTTATCCTCTCCCAAGCTCGCTCTCTCTCTCTCATTAGTGTGGCACATTAGTTTCTTGCAACCCTCAGAGCCAAAAGAAAGGGAAAGAGAGCCTGCGGCAAAGTGACCTTCTGGGGATGGAGGGAGGCCAGGGGAATTCTCTGACACCACTGATCTCCACCAAGTTCAGTCTCCGCTCAGACAAAACTCTGATCTGATGCAGCCATCAGTGATTGGCAGCGGAGACGGAGTGAATTTTAAGCACCATTTCCGTGCGAGGGAGATCATTTGACTAGAGACTGACACGTCCGCTGATGGCTGTTGGCAAATTAACCCTTGAAGAAATGTCACAAAGTGAGATCTGAGGTGAGGAAAGATCTTACGTTTTATTAAAGAGCGAGAACGCACGCGGGAGAGCGTTGATCAAAAAGTCGGCCTTTGGTTCCTCGTAGAATTAACCTGATAAATGAGCTCCTGAAGGTCTTGTGAACAAAATGATGAGATTTCCCGACCTCAGCTCTGTAAGAAGTAGCCGGGGTGGCATAATTAAAGGTTGCTGTTTTTGTTTTTCTTTGTTCCCACCACTGCAGCTATATCAAATTATGTGGCCATAGCTCTCTGTGACACTTGAGAGACCTCCAGTGCCCCAGTATCACCGCTAGACCCTGTCAGTGTCAGCGCTTCTGCACACAGCATTGCTCAGCATGTCACATAACCTGCAGTTCACCAATTCAGTTTGTGCAGTCTCACACATCTGCACCCCAAAAATAAATAGACAGAGATAGATAGATAGATAGATAGATAGATAGATAGATAGATAGATAGATAGATAGATAGATAGATAGATAGATAGATAGATAGATAGATAGATAGATAGATAGATAGATAGATAGATAGATACTGCAAAAGATGCATTAATGTTACATAAAGAATATCTGATAATTACTCATTATCCATATAAAGATGAGAAACAGAGGAAAACTCTCACACATACAACTACGACCTAAATGTACTAATCCATGTTTGCGCCTCTAACACGTCGTGTCTCTACAGTTTCTAATCTCATGCAGGTAAAAGCTACAAACTTTGTCAATCAACCTGTTTCTCTGGCGGCAGATGCTCCACATCGTCTCCGGCCTTGAGGACAATAGAGATGAAACTTTTCACGGTTACTGAAGTCAAAGCTGCAGATGTTAACCTGACTGAACAGGAGGGAGATCAGTCATAACCAGTAATTATTACAGTATTTAATTCAGAATTAAATACACTTTGATGTGTAAGTAGAATGAGCCTGCAGATGAAAACATAAAAGCAAAGACTGTTTATAATGTGTCACAGCCACTGACCCACAGTCACCACAGCTTCTCCATGTGATCGCCCTAAGTAAGCCACACCTGGGCCACACTCACTCAATTTGAAAGCAATCGGCCTGGCCTTGCTTTTCCTCGTGTACCAGGGTTTCTTATTAGGGAGGAACATTTTGCTGTTGGAACACAAGGGAGGGACACAGAAGGCAAAGCAGTATGTTCCCCTTTCAGCTGAGACGGCCATATGTATATACCAAATAAACACATAACAAATAGAACAAACACAGAATCATTACTAAAAAATCCTACGTCCTGGAAAAATAAAAACAAGCTGCTACCGTCAGCAGGAGCATCAACAGTGAAAACATGCAGCTGCACCTCTCCAGTCTTATCCCACCTCTTTACTTCCACTGTGTGTGAGGCATCCCTACATGATTTCTTTGTTTTGTTTGATTCAGACTCACATTTCTTAACACAGACTGCCAGACTCTGTAAGACGAGCCAGAGATCCAGGCTCTGTGATCTGAAGTCTGCTGGTTGAGTCCAAGGAACCGGCGGAGAGAAGTCGAGTCATTTACCTGAACAATGGTCCAGTTACGGTGGAACAACAGGTTTGTCACGGTTCAGCCTGATCAACACTGCTCAAACACACACGTCGGCTCTAACGTGTTTGTATGTCTACGTATTATGAGAGTGTGTGAAGGAGGAGGGAGGGGGAGGATGGGTGAGATGTCTTTATTCTGTCGTCTCACTGGGGGGGAATAAAGCAGGTGCTTACACGGCTCAGCACTTCACTATGACTGTGCCAGCGCCGGGAGCAACCACACATCCAGTGTTAATCACCATGTTCTCTGCCATTTCACTCACAAGCATGTCTCTGCACACACACACACACACACACACACATGCACGCACACACGCACACAATGAAAAATGCAGACACACTTGGGGCACCCCAATGCCTGCAGGGAAATAGGGAGCTAATCCGACAGTGATCTAATGACTCTGGAGAGAAACGCAGTGCACACAAGAATGTCACTGGCTTAGAGAGGGAGTGTGTGTGTGTGTGTGTGTGTGTGTGTATCCTGTTCACGACTGCAATTGGGGACAACTTTTGCACCACTTGATCAAGAGAGAACAAAATTACTGTCCCACATTCAGTGAAACCGAAGGAAAATGGGTTAGTATCCTTTGTGGGTTCACTATAGTTAAGACTCAGGGGAGAGTGGGTGTGTATTGTGTTTGATGGGTAAATTAACTACAAATTAATAAAATCTGTAGCAATTAAAAGAAATGTATGAGCATTTTCATCACCAGAATGTTTCCCGTAGGGGACGTGTTGCCCTACCTGCATTTTAACTGAATGAACCAGAGAATAAATTAAATCCCAGGAACATTAAAAACCTATAATCAGGATGAAGGAGAACATGAAACGTTACAACCGACTGACCAACAGTGAAGTGGAGGTTTAGTTGTTCATGTTTGATTAATGTGTCATCATCATGTTTTATTGCCACACAAACAAAGTGATTTTATTTCTCAGGAGGAAACTAACGATGCTAACGTGTTCACCAGGTCATAGTTAACTAGTATTAATCATCAACAAGTTTAACAGCTGTAGGGAAACAGGAATGCTACAAAACAAGTATTTTGTTTGGGACATTAAATTTACAGCTATAAATGAAAAGTCTAGTTGTTTTAGAACGAATCACTGAGAGAAGTTGAGTTTTTGTTGAAAATTTCAAAACAATCGATCTAAAAATGAACAGAAGAAAAAAAGGTCGAAGTAATTTAGATAAATCGACTGAGAACCGTGAAATTTTACAGCTGTTCTTCTTCATGTGAAGAAGTGACAACAGTAGATAAGAAGTTAGAGGATCAACAGCTGTTAGGATTCATCATCTGGGGATCACGACTGACTCATGATGAGATGTTTCACTTTGGACCAAAGTGGAGGAACAAACCAACTGACCAACTTTACAGACTCGCTGCTGCTAACAGGGTGAAAACACTAGCACAGATCTCAGCGTCAGCTTGTTGCCTTTTCAACTGCATGCAAGCTGCTGTATCTAGGGAGGCAGGCATGTAATAAGACATAGACCCATTTCAACACTCCTTCATAAAAGCAGCCCTGCGTGATGTGTGAGTGTGCCCATGCTCATTATTTTGCCAGTGTGGGTGTCTCTGTACGTACTCCGCTCACATGATTACAAGCAAACAAAACTGTAATAACAGGAGGTGGTAAGAGAGTGGAACCAGGGGAGGGGGAAGCTAAATCAAACAAAATAGAAATATATGAAGATTATAGAGATTAACCAGATACAGAGGAATAAGACGGTTGGCAAGTGAGGGAAAAGACTGAAAGACGGATGAAGCGGAGAGACGGAGAGAGACGGAGCAAGCAAAGAGTTTGGAGTCTCCTGGGAAGGATCTGCTCATCCCACACATATCGAGGGATGAAGGAGAACAAATGTTCCTGGGCCCACAAGTCACATAACAAAGATCGGACCGTGCCACAGCTCCAACAGATTCCTCTGAGCTTCTATTGTTAGAGCTCAATTCCCTCAAGACGCCATGAGAACGAGCGTGGACGAGCAGCTCAACCTTTTAAAAAACACCGTCTGTGTCGGCTCCTTCTTTAACGAATCCTCACCGAGGCAGAACCACGGCTCTACGGGTTCATTGACTGAAACACACCAACAGTCAAGTGTAACAAACATTCATGTTCCTCAGAGGATGAATCTAGTGTCTAGATCACCATCACCACTGGGAGATTTTAGTTTATCAACAAATACCAGTAAAACTGAAGACGTTTCCACCAGACTCAGATGAAAACTCCCCAGTTACAGCAGGAATATCTGCAGACTCTCAGTCTTGTTGACTGATGTCGAGAGCTGGAAAATCCCAAACATTTTTACTTCTCATGGAAGCAGATACATGATTAGTTTGGACTAATCACATTATGAAAGCTCAGTTTCATTAGGAGTCCCAGTAAGCGGCAGCAGCAAACCAGCGTGTGCTGTGTAACAACCCACAGTCACCGGTGACGTTATTAATTACACCTTCGTTTTCCTGCTGTGACACGTCGAAACGTCCAGGAAAATGTTATTTGTTTCTCTCCATGTTATTATCAAATTAAAATCAGCTTGAAATATCATCCGAGGGAGGAAACGTGTCAAAATCTTCTAGTTTTGTTAATTAAATTTTCTTTACCTGGTAATATTGTAGCGTACAACGGTCCAGGGCTCCATGTTGGAGAGAATTACTGTACGTCAGGTCACCAGAGTATAATTATCACCTTAAGGTTGGACGTCTCCAGTCAGTCCAGTCACAGGTAGATTTAATCAGCAACATGACGCTGTGACCTTTAACCACCAACATTCAATCAATTTCTCATTTCTAATTTCTCAACCGTTCATTTTTTTACTTTTAACCATAAAATCTAAAGAAATCATCTTTCATTTCAAGAGAATATTTCTGCCAAATTTAAAGAATTTCCTCATGAAGATGTTGAATCACATTCATAAGAAGACGACTGACAACCTGAAGACACAAAACGCTGCCAGTAACTGAATGATCCAGATACGAGCTGTGTAACTACGATGGACACGTCAATAAACCACAGCCTGTACTAAGGTATAAAGGTATAAAGTTATACAGTAACATCACATCCTGCAGGAACATTCAACCTCCTGAGGTTTAAGACTCAGCTCTTTTTCTGCATCGTAGAAGTTCAGTCTCTCAGTTTGATCTTGTCACCATAAATCTCATCAATAGACCTTTTTCACTGCGGCCGGTTCATCGTAGCGGTAGAAACACTGACAATATTAATAATATTAATGATGGCGTCGCTCCATCGGCGCGTTCTGTCCCAGCGCCCTGCTGTTATTATGCACACATGCTGTCATGACTTACTGGGACATGGAAATGAAGAGGGAATCATGATAAATGTTAATACTTCCACCTGGGCTTGATGTTGCTTGTTGTTCTGCTACGACGAGACAAAAGTCTTGAGCTCTTTATTAGGAACACCTGCACTTCTGCTTATTCATGCACTACTGATACAAGTCACAGTGAGACACAGTGTGATCTCTGTGACTTTGACAGGCTGTTGGTGCAGTGGTGGGTCAGTTTGAGTGATTCTGAAACTACTGATCTCCTGGGATTTTCACACATTCTGCACAACTTTGGTGAGAAGGAAAAAGCATCTCTGAATTCACCACACGTTGAAGACATGATGCAGCCGGTTTACAACAAACTGAGACCACGTTGGACTTCGATCCTGTCGGCCAACAACAGAAACCTGAGGCTGCGGCCGGCAGACTCACCAAAACTAGACTGATGAGGACTAGAAAACAGGCCGGTGGTGGTGAGGTACCTTTAAAACCAGTCAATGAGTGTTTACATGCACAGTTTTTTTCCTCAATCAAATCGAGGAGCTGTTTACATGGCACCAACTAAAGCGATCCACGTTCCATCTGCGTTTACGTGACCCAACGCCCCAGAAAACCGTTTTCAGTAACTTCCAGCGCGTCTTAATCTGTTCCAGCTCCGATCAAACCTCACACGTCGCTTCTAACACGCGTTTGAAAAACTCGTTTTTTCTTGACTTGCGACCGTCAAGCTGCTCAACAATTCACATTTGTCTTTTCTTTTTCATTTTTCATAGAGACAGTGTACAGAGACAGGAAACAGGGAGGCGACACGCTCAGAAAAGTTCGACTTGATCAGGATTCAAACGGCGAACAACTGCACAGCATGTATGTGCCAACGTGACGCGTCTTAACCGTTCTGCTGTCCAGGCGCCTCAGTTAGCACCAGTCCTGATGTGTCCAAAAGGACCTTTGTTTCTTGCATCAACCAGGTCTTAATCTTCAGCTCCACCGTGCTGCTGACGCCTTCACACTTGACCCCCACAATCAGCGACAAGACGTGCTCCAACGATCGCGTTCACATTCGTATATTTTCCCATCGACCGGGTTATAAAAAGGTGTTCACCACCTCTCAGACTCAAATTTCAATCTGTCGAGCTGAATCCGATGGGACGTCGTGGACACGTGACGCGTTTTGGATCCGATTCGGCTGATTTCATGCTGCAGCCTGTGAGAGTTGTTGTTGCATCCTGTCATGGCCTCAACGTACCAACTTCTAACAGCTGCAGAGACTTCCTGGATGATAACGCTCCATGTCTGAAGCCATGACTTTTACATTTACATGACTCAGCACATCTGAATACAACAGAAAAACTTTGGGAGAAGAGACAGAGACAACAGAGAACTTTGGCAGCAGTTTCTACTGATGTTAAAACGGAACCAGAAGCTTTTCCAACATCAGGGGAAAAACATGAAGCTTTATTCACAACTGATTATGTCCAGAACAACTAATAAATTCAACATAAACTACTAATTTACTTCGATTAAAGTGAACTGGATGAAAATAAAACCAAGGCTGAATTTTATTTTTCTCTGTTACTCGTCACAGCAGCGAGGTGTGATTAATAACTTCCTGCTATGACAGGTAACATCACCATTAAGTGTTTTATACAGTTTCAGTTTAATTTAAGTGTCATAATAGCACGAGCATGACGCTGAGCCAACATGTTAAACATATGGATCCTGAAACACATTTATTATTTACACTTGTTTGACATGTTGTGTTGTCTTGTCTTTAATTAAAGACCCTCACACCCATACCAGTGTTTTCACTTATTTTGATGGACGACATCTCTTCCTACGACAGTCTTGGTGAGTATAACACGTCTACTTAACATCTCTGTCACTCTGCTGCCTTTGTTATACGTCCTGAATTTCAACACATACAGACGCTGCCGCCAGCTGTTCCTGAAAATAAAGTCAATACAGTTGGTGCAGGAAAAAAACACCAAACTGTTCAGAAATTAAATTCCTGTGAAATCAAACGGGGAGTTTGATTCTGGTTTTTCTTTCTGTTTGAACCTTTACATCTTTGTGTTTCACTACAGAGGTTTAATCGTTCAGGTTTAACAGACAATGAAACCTTTAAAATGAAATAATCATGTTCTGTTTTTACCACAACGTCGTGTTAATTACAACCAACACGTTGACCCAACATCCGTTTTTGACCAAAGTCTAATCAGGTCGTCCTCAAGTCTGTTTACTTTTGCTAAATTTGACAGTGATTTCTTGAGATAATACTTTGAAAACAAAGTGACAGACACACACGAAGTGACGGACGTTCAACCCAGAAACAAAAGGCCTCCGGCTGCAGCTGCTGGGACGAGTATCTGTGTTTAACAACAAACACAAGCAGAGAAGGTTTCTAGAGGAATCAGAAATGATCATTCAGCAGGTTTACATGATATTGCCAGAGTTACTTCAGTCACCGAGCGCAAATAAAAGTAGGCAGGTAGAAGTGAAAGTAGTTAACTTGCACAGCGGGTCTGAGAACAGGAAGACAGCAGGTAAGACGTCAACCCAGAATTACAGCGGAGCAGAGGAGACGGGAGGAGATCGCTGGAGCACTAATTGGAGATGAGGAGCAGCTGTGGAGGCAGGAGGAGGATCACGGCTGATTAGAAACAAGTCGCAGGTGTGAAGGACGGGGGAGCACAGCGAGGGCATCTGGTGGACAGGTGAGGAATGGCCCGGACAGAAAAAACACACACACAGACACACACAGACACAGAGGCAGTTGTTTAGTTTCTTTTTTTAAGGTTTCAAAAGAGGCAGATATTAATATTCACACAGACACTGAGTGAATAATAGTGTATAATAATAATAATAACGTAACCTTGCAGGAATTTAAAGGTTAAAATATTCTCCTAACCTTCAGACGCGAGTAAAAAGCCAGTGAACTTGAGCACTGAGCCACAGAAGTGACACAACAAGGAAATGCTCATCAAATATGAATCACCTGCTCCTCCCTCGACAGCTGAGAAGCATGTTATTAAAATGCAGAAAAGTCTTTCCGGGTGAGAGGTCACAGGGACTTTAGACGAGTCAGAGATAAGAGAAAAGAAGAGCAGAGTCATGGACGTGCAGAAACCGCAGGAAGACATTTCATTTTTTCATCAAGATGGATGAAAGAAAAGCTGAATGAGCAGATGGTGCAGCAGACGGGACATCAGGACCTCGACCTCTATAGAAACACTGACTTATCTTATCTCACTTTGTTTTCAAGCACATCTCCAGCAGCAATATGACGTTTCATATGTTAACGTTGAATAAAGATGTGATTGTTTTGGTCTTTAGTAGAACTGGTTTTCAACCATTAAGATTCAGCTCTAACTGCTGCTGTTGGAAGAATAATTTAAATGTCGGTACAATACGATACAAGACAGTGAGAACGAGGCAGGTCTGTGGTTTCACTCTCTCCTTTTAGTTGTGCAGGTCTCACAGCAAACATATTGATCGTGTTTACATTAATGGGTACGTGGGGAGCTGCAGAGGAGAGGCCGGCCCCGTCTTTGCTGCAGTCCTGGGATCACTCCGAGGACGGCTAATCTCTGGCCAGACCTCCACCCACCGCCTGCCTCGTTCCCATCCTGACTGGACACGAGAGGTACACCTACTAACACCTACCGCCTCTGCCCTATCACCTCCAACCAGTATGTGGTGGGAAAACAGTCGATGCTGCCACACAATAGTCTCTGACTGCTCAAAGCAGACAGAGCACAAACTGTACCAGCACATATACAATAAAGAGTAAAAGTGGATAAGTGGACATGTATGATAAAGGAATCATGCACACACGCTCATTCATGTCCAGGAACACAACACGCTCTGACAAACACTGGACTTTAAAGACGGAAAGAAACCACCAGTTGTTGTGGAGCAGAAAAAAATAATTGCATGAGAATCAATGTTGTTTTTTGGGTCTAATAAGCGGAGATATCAGTGTGGAGAAGAAATGCTTTTTAAATCCTACAAACCCTTTGGTCTAAAGTGAAACCATGAAACCATCTATGAGCTCCAGAAGTGAACAGCGTTCATCAACAGTCTGGTGACTGGTGGCGCCGACACACGACGAGCTGCTTCAACCTGCGTTCACACGACGTTAGAAGAGAAAAAAAGGAAGAAAAAAGAAAAGGTGAAAGGTCACAAACATGACACGGTCAGACATGATGAATGTGGAAAGATAAACTGTTGGTTTCATTATTGTTGTGTTTCTGATTTAACTCCTCGTTTCACTTCAACATAGATTAAAACGTTTGTTGATGTCGTCTCAACCTTGAACTTTGACCTTTAGTCTCCAGGTTTGAATCATTTCGTTCTTGATTCAGTTCAGTAACAGAAACTCGCTTCAGATCATATTCATCGTATTAAATAACAACACACGTCAATGTGCCTTGTAATGATATGAGACGTTCACTTGTAATCTTGTTTCACGTAGTCAAACGGTGAAAGACGCCACACTGCAGATTCTCTGTCTGAGATCGCAGAGACCAAACGGCTCTGGCGCTGGTTCTGTCGACGTCGACAGAACCAAGTGGAACAATAAACAGATACAATGACTGAAGAGACTGAATATAAAACAACTACATCCTCTGCTCGTCGCCTAACGGCTCCGAAACGTCGACTCTTTCCTTCATTTCAACACAAACATAATAACCAGTAAATATATTTACCACTTCAGCTGTGTCATTTACAATGTGTCTGTTAAACACTGGAGGAAAAAGCCTCCATCTACAGCTGCTGCAGTTTAATTCAAACACGAGAATAAAAATGTTGAATGATCAGTTTACAACAGAAATTAAAGGAAAAGATTCATGTTGTTTTGATTGAAAACACGACAACACATGGTGTAAAATCTCTAATGATACAGTTTGTGTTTTATTAACGAAACAGGGACAAAATGTACCGATGTGATATTATTAGACGTGGTAAGTTACTGTATGTTCAACAGATGGTGTGAATGCACTGGAGGAGGAGAGGCCGAGGAGACGGCAGCAGGGTGGTTTACAGTCAAACTGGCACGACCAGAAAGTTTCTCCTCAAGTTTTTTTAAGGAGCTGCAGGGGAGTTGTCTTCATCTCATTCTGACAGAGATTATATTTACTTTTCTTCTTATTTTTACTACGTTTTTCTGTTTCTACTTAAATCTGCAGCGAGAGATTTCTGCCTATAAATAAACGTCTGTTGCATTTCAACCCACCGCGCTGGTTTTACTCAGCAGCAGCATTAACTCAGTAGTTCACAGTTTCAGACCTGATGAGTGTTTTACATCAAGACCAAGTAGTTTCAGCTCCTCAGAGCTGAAGAGAACAGGAGGAAAAGCTTCAGATGTTCAAGATGGATTAAAATGTGAGAAACCAAACAAACTGGTTTTATCACTGACGTGGTTTCACCCTGACAGAGAAGTGGCGGTGAAGTAAGTAAAAGACATAAATGTCACGTTGCTGCTCTCAGACACGTCGACATTTGCCAAAAGTTGCGAACAAAAACATTTACTTTGTCTAAATGATGATTTTTTTCTCTTTTTCTCAGTGTTTAACGACGTTTGTGTAATAACTTCACTGACACTAGGGGGAGATGATGGATCTGTTACTAAATATTACAAATACATATTTAATTCACAATAAGAAACTTTTTTTATCCAGTTGTTAAAAGGTTTTTTTAATGATATTTAAAGTTTGGTTGATTTGATTTGGTGACATTTAATTTAATAATAAATCTTGTCATGACCATAACGACGTACGTGGGTTGAATTACAGCACATGATGGAAGAACAGGAACACGCACACGGAAATATAATATAATATAATATAAATAGATTCTTCCGTCCTCATATCAATTTCCCTCATATCTCAGCGGCTGACCTGTGACCTGTTGGATGTAGAGCTTCTAAAGACACAAGCCTCATTACCCAGACTCCTCTCTGGCAGCGCAGGGTCTTATTTACCCCCGAGGAAGGACAGAAATAAACAAAGACCACTGCTGATTGAGTGATGGAAACAAAACACTGCTGCAGAGAAAGGTTACAGCGGCCGTCGTCCTGTTTCACTGCCGACGGCTTCAATCATAAAAAAAAAAAAACTTCCCAATGACACAAAACTGTGACATCGTCTCAATTAAAACAGAAACTACGTTATTTCACATTGGAGTTGAAGCATAATGAGACGATTCAGTCGCAGACGTTCAGTTTCATCTCATTAGTTTGGATTAAAACACTGATGTTTGTTATAACTGATGTTTCTTCTGCAGAAAGAGTCAGTTGAGGTGAACGGATGAGTCAACGTTACCACGACATCGTTCTCTGTCTTCATTAGATTATTAATGTAACTTGATGACAAAGATGTTTTTGTCCTTAAACTTAATAACAACAGAGTCACATCAGACAAAGATTCATGTTTTAAATGATCAGACCTTCGTCTCGTCATCGGTCCTGTTTCCTCTGTTATTTGCAGATGATGCGATTCTGTTCACTTTTGTGTAGCATCTAAAAAAATTAGATCATGGATACAAACAGCTGAAATAAGTCTGGACCTCGACCGGTTCTCTGGGGTCGAACTCTAGTTTGTTTGCTCAGAAAGTCTGGTTCATTTGTGGAAGTTTGACTGAGCGACCGAACTCTGGTTCGTCTAAAACTCTGGTCTCGGACCAAGTACAGGAAGTGGACTACAACGCAGGGCATTGTGGGTAAAGGAAAAGGTAAAATCTCTGGTAGAAACATGATCAGATGAAAATATATCACATCCGCTGCTAAACACTCACAAAAACAAATGATTTGCAGGAAAATGGAGACTCTGGGATTCACCTACAGTAGAGGAGAGAACGGTGACAAAAGTCCAACAATATATAAACATACGTGACGTGTTTAGTGGCAGTGGCAGGTCTGGGTCTGGTCCATCAGGACTGAAAACCACCTGAGACCAGTTCTGGTTCTGAGGTTTCAGCCTGAAGTTAAATCCTCCAGATCACGGTTCAGTTCAGCCTCTGTCCTCGTCTCTTTCCAACATGACATCATCAGACCTGAGAGCTTCTCTCTGTACAATGTCACCGCCGTCATCGGTGAAATGGATCGGCTCTTTATGGAGCTCGATGAATGAACGGCGCCCGCGGTGACGGAGAGGGGTCAGCGTGGAGGAAGAACCTGTAGGCGGGACGAGGCCGAGGTTGTACGAGCAAATCAATGAGACGAAACGCTGCTATTGATCCTGCTGGATTTACCCCCCACGCCCCCCCACCCAATGTCAACACGGAGCTCGGTCTGAAGAAGAGACTGCGCCCTGTTCGCCCTGAGAGCACCAGGATAAATCTCATTCTCTGCTCTACAGCTCATTTAATGAAGGATATAATGGTGTGAGTAGGCTGAATGACTGGAAGCAGACCATTCTGGTGAAGAGACACTAAATCTTTTATCCTCCTCTAGTCTTGACTTTAACACGCTGCCAAGCCTCCGTTATAAATCTCACACAGTTTAGAAGCCGCTTCGCCAGCACACGGGAAATAATGTGTTGCTTTCTGGTGACATGAACTTTTAAGACTCAATATTTCCAGAGTAATAACATTGACGCTGAACTGAAACACATATTAGAACAAAGACACTTTGTTTCCAGCTGATTAATGATGTCACAGTTAATCAATAAACACCTGAAGAGACACGTTTTAAAGGTGCAATATAATAAAATGCTTCTGATTGTTTTTACTTCCACACTCACAGATCTTTGTCTGTGTTTATATTTTCCAAACTCCACATTATTTTATCTTTTGTTTGACTGTGTCCTGCCCCACAAACCTGGAGGAAATCAAACCATAACAAGTGTTGTAGTTGTAATTCATTGCAGCTTGAGACATCTATGGTGTCCCAGAAGGACAAACCAAAGACAAAAGCCACAACAGAAAAACAAATATGCAATTATTGGCGAGAGTCGCTGGAGACGATTTCTGCTGGAAGACACATTAATATTATTATTGTAAAAGTGACATAATTTGTGTTTTGCCTTTTATGCCGTGTTGGCCCTTCCAGGCCACCGTAGACATCAGTGCTGTAAAATACAGAACAGGACAGTAAACGGTTAAAGTTAAACAAGCGTTCACACACATGAACAAGACACTGACTGATGTTTCAGTGAGATGAGTTTGTGTCTGAGCGACAAACATTCATCCTCTAACTCCTGAATGAACGAGCGACTTCAGTCACATCAATGAGTCGACCAGGACGATGACGATGGTGACGTGATGAATGAGTGAAGAAGAATGAGAAAGTGAATGACCGATTGATCGATCCGTTCAGTGAGAAGGTGAGAGAGAGACAGAGGCTTCGTTACCGTAACCTTCAGCGCGACAGACACTTCACAGCGTCGAGGAGAGAGAGATGTGTGTGAAAGGCACCTCCAGAGGTTCACATCGATCACTGGATCACACAGGGACACACAGCCGCTCCGGTGCTACAGCGGCAGAAAGGAGGCCACTCCACCTGAACACACACACACAAAGACACACACACACACAGAAACACAAAGACACAAAGACACACACACACACACACACACACACACACACACACACACACACACACAGAAACACACACACACACACACACAGACACACACACAAAGATACACACACACACACACAAAGACACACACACACACAGACACACACATACACACACACACACACACACACACACACACAGGATCTTCTCCACCCTACAACTCCACATATAAACACTAAATGAATAGAAACAGCGTCTCTGCTGTGATTAATCCGTCTCATCTCATGGAGCAGACGAGTGTTTCTGTCTCAGTGTGGGACAAAGACACCAACTGAGCTGCTCCACACATGTTGTTAAATCACTGGTTTGTCATTTATCGTTACCAAGTGACTGTGAAGTGACTGTGAAGTGAGAGGATGAGCCTCAGTTGAAGATGTTTTTGATCATTTCAGCTCCTGTTTGGATTCGACTCCACCTGAAGGTCTGAAACTACAACACCGACGAGAAACCACTTCTCATTCCTCATTACATCTCATTCTTCAGGTTTTATTGGCAGGTTTTTATGAAACATCACAACATGAGATCAACCTGATGCATCTATGTTGCGTCGTGACAGAGAAGAGACAACAACCTTCAGTCACAACTGTGCTGATTGTGATGCAGCGTTTCTCAAACATACGTGGACCATCAGCAGTGAACAACAAACCAGCTGACGTGTTCACCATGTGTAGAAACATAAAAGAAGCAGTTTAGAGTCACAGCGTCTGACTAAGCCACAGCACTTTCTACACTGATGTTAAATTAAAATCAGCAACAGGTTTATTCATTAACTAAATAAAACGAATGAAGACAAACGCTGCACATTTACTCTCCTTTTAAAATGAATATAGCTTGTTGTTACAGACTCAGATAATAAAATAAAACCTGTGTCTTCTCTTTATATTGACGTCAACAACATCCTTCACAGAGAGAGTTGGGAGACTTAATATTTATTGTTTTAATGTTGTTTGGTTTATTGTTGGGGGGGGTCACATGAGACTTGGTAAAAGTGTTACATGTGACTGAGGGAACGAGGTGAAATGTGACTGTTTCAGGGTCAGTTCAAGGTTATTTCTTGGTTCCCTGGTGAGAAAACACCTGATGTAAGTGAAAAGAGCATCACTCCCAAGGTAGGACCACTAACTAGGAGTTGCTAGGAGACCATGATTGTGTGTGTGTGTGTGTGTGTGTGTGTGTGTGTGTGTGTGTGTGTGTGTGTGTGTGTTCATTGTCTGGACCCATCTGGTTGTTTAAAGAACATCATATGTTCAAAGTGACAGGTGTTGTGTGTCGTGGCCCAAAAACATGGAGGAAAAAATGAGAGTGACAGTTGGAAATAAAAAATAATAATAAAAACAAAACAAGAAAGACGTGTAAATATTCATGTTTCTGCATCAGATGATTGATCGCAGCTAAAAACAAATCACACTGAATCTGGGTCACGTTGGAGAAAAACAAAGTCAACTTCTCAGATTTAAAACAGCTGAATTAAAAATATATCGAAATTAGTTTTTATTTCTGTGTTAAAATGAAAAAGGCTGGTGTAACTTCACCTCTGATGACGTCGAACATGAGCATCGTTTCAGATACGTGTTGTTTATGATCTGACACCGTCCGTCCTGTAAAACACAGATTCGTCCTGAAACTAGAAACTAAAGGACGAAGGACACGGGAGCCTCTGATTGGTCGAGAGTCCCAACCAATGAGACGCAGCGGCGCAGTTTTTAAAAACCATCAACATATTATAAAAGAGGAGATAGAGGAGATTATAAAACACTGGCGGCTGTGATGAGGTCAGCGCCTCCATCTGTTACCGTGTTTCTACGTCTGCTCGTCATTAATATAAATCTCTGCTGTTTTTTCATGTAGATGAGATAGTTTGAGCTCAGTGTCAAACATTTTACAATGTAAAGGAAATTTTAACGAAGCCACGCCGGTGTCTCTCCTTTGATTTGAATTTTTGACTGAAAGGTGATAAAACAGCTGCAGAGGAAACTCTCTGCAGCGGAAAGAAGAGAAAACAAAACAAACCAACACACAGCAGATTGTGTTTAAAGCAGAATTACAGCTAGAGGGTCTGAGATTAGACAGGAGCTGCTGACAGCCCTAATCACACACAAACCTGAGGATCTACTCACTGGTTAATAAAAGACGAGCACAGAAACTGTTCCATCATATTTTTATAAATGTTGTTTTTCTTCCGATGAGACGTTGTTTTGTTCTAAAACTGAAGAAATGATGTTAAACTGTTTGTCTATGTACAGACAGACGATGATTATCTGTGAACAAGATGAACGTTATGTAAAGATCATATACTGTCTCAGGTCACATGGTCCAACTGGACAAAGGCAACGGTGCATTGGATATATACAGAGTGTGTGTTACTGTATATGTGTGTGTGTGTTTATTGCAGCCCGGCCATCTGGTCAAACGCCTCGCGATGGAAAGATAAATTACATCCGATCATGCACAACTTGTTTGGGGCCTTCCCAAACTTCCAGGCTGACTTATGCGAGAGCACGACTCCCGCATAAGTTGACTTTTGCGTCATCCTTTTGGCAAATGGAGATAAAGAGAAGGAGAGAGAGAGAGAGGGATGAGGCCTGTCCTGAACCTTTTCCAAACTCTGCAGGCTGCCTCCATGAAGGGTATATTTTTTATCAAGGTCTGCCAGCGAGGATACTCTGACAGTCCTTTCCTCTGCCAAAACACAAACACAGAGAGTGAAAGAAGAAGCAGGAACGACGGAGAGTCTTATCACGGTGTCATCTGGTTTTAACTGACGCTCTGTGTCGCTCCGCGGGGGGTCCAATGATTCACGCAGCAGGTTTCTATATAAACTGGAGAATTACATAAGATTCACATGCAGCCGACTCAGGCTGAAGGAGGTTTGATGTTAAACACGACGCGGCCACATCACTGATACGAACGCAGCTCTGAGCAGTTGTTCCTGACAATCACACAACATCACTCATTCATCGTGTCGAGAGCTGACATCTGACTGTCAGCTACATTCAGGTGATGTTCATAAAAAGATCCACATATAGAAAACGTCTCGTTGAGTTTTTACTAAACAGACACAGAGAAAATCACAAAAGGCCGAACAGAAACGTAATCAGCTCCCTGCCTACACATGTAATCCTCGTCCATTTGGGGAATAAATGTTGGAGCTTAATCACACTCACATCACTGACGCATCATGACGACAAACGACCAACAAACGACCAACAAACGACCAACAAACAAACAACAAACGACCAACAAACGAACAACAAACGACCAACAAACGAACAACAAACAACCAACAAACGACCAACAAACGAACAACAAACAAACAACAAACGACCAACAAACGACCAACAAACGAACAACAAACAACCAACAAACAACCAACAAACGACCAACAAACAACCAACAAACGAACAACAAACAACCAACAAATAACCAACAAATAACCAACAAACGACCAACAAACGAACAACACATGACCAACACATGACCAACAAACGACCAACAAAAGACCAACAAATGACCAACAAACAACCAACAAACGACCAACACATGACCAACAAACGACCAACAAACAACCAACAAACGAACAACAAACGACCAACAAACGACCGACACATGACCAACAAACAAACAACAAACAAACAACAAACAACCAACAAACAAACAACAAATGACCAACAAACAACCAACAAACGACCACCAAACAAACAACAAACGACCAACAAACAACCAACAAACGACCAACAAACAAACAACAAACGACCAACAAATAACCAACAAACGACCAACAAACGACCAACAAACGACCAACAAACGACCAACAAACAACCAACAAACAAACAACCAACAAACAACCAACAAACAACCAACAAACGAACAACAAACAACCAACAAACAACCAACAAACAAACAACAAATGACCAACAAACAACCAACAAACGACCAACACACGAACAACAAACAACCAACAAACAACCAACAAACAAACAACGAACAAACAACGAACAAACAACAAACGACCAACACATGACCAACAAACAACCAACAAACAAACAACAAACAAACAACGAACAAACAACGAACAAACAACAAACGACCAACACATGACCAACAAACAACCAACAAACAAACAACAAAAACGACCAACAAACAACGAACAAACAACAAACGACCAACAAACGACCAACAAACAACCAACAAACGACCAACAAACGACCAACAAACGACCAACAAACGACCAACACATGACCAACAAACGACCAACAAACGACCAACAAACGACCAACAAACGACCAACAAACAACCAACAAACAACCAACAAACAACCAACAAACGACCAACAAACGAACAACAAACAACCAACAAACGACCAACAAACAACCAACAAACAAACAACAAACAAACAACAAACAAACAACGAACAAACAACAAACGACCAACACGACCAACAAACGACCAACACATGACCAACAAACAAACAACAAACAAACAACAAACAAACAACAAACAAACAACAAACAAACAACAAACAAACAACAAACGACCAGGAGCGTTTACTGGTGAGGAGTTTAACCCTCAATGGGAAGTTTTTCCTCCTCAACTTCATCAAATGTTTGATCTTTGTCTTCATCTGAGGCTGTTTGACAAATCCAACGTATCCGACTCATCGTCGGTTAAACTCCTGACTTATTTTCTATCAAGAGGCCGTTACGGTGCCGGACGTCGTATCTGTGATGCTCTATCGATCCCTGAGGGGGAATCTGTCTTTCAGCGGTGTGGATAAGAAAAGAGCAGTCACCTGAGAGGAATGAAAAGGGTTAAGACTCATCTCAAAGATGTGAAGAGAGGGAAGGCCCTGCAAGGACAAACTATCGATCCTCTCCAGGGTGTTTCATACTGAGCTTTATAATTTCCCCTGAATCGTACGTCTCTTTCTCCCTCTGTCCTCCCCGTCTCTGTGTGTGTTGCCCTTAAACCAGACCAAAGGTGTGAAATATAAAAGCCCAAAACGCTCAGATTCACCTCTGAAGTGTGAACTACCGCGTCCTGACTCACTATGAACTGATTATACACATCTGCTGCTCCGCTGGTGTTACGATGGTGTTAGTTACTTCACCCGTTTCTAAAATTATCTTTGGAGACTCAGTGTAAAAATATTGCAGCACATCCCCGGCAGTACCCAGTTTAAATCATTTTTCAAGCAAAAATGACAAAATATTAATAATTTATATTAATGAGTAATAATTTCAGCTTCGTCAACAGAAACTTTGTTTGTTGTTTTAAAATATAACAACTTGAATATCTTGAAGTATTTAGAGTATAAGAGTTTTTCTTGTGTTTTATAAACTTTTTGATTTAAAAATGAGCGTCAGAATAATCAGTAATGACAATTTACAACCTTTCTAACTTGTAACCTTCTTTAGTTTGATTCAGTGATTTATTATCAGAAGTAAATATTAAAGGTGAAGGTCGGTGGTTAAATCTAAAGTTGGAGCTATAACTCAGTGGCGCCATCTCTGGTCACTAAAAGGTTGATTCACCTGTAGCCACGCCCCCTAACAGTGATGTCACAGTGTCCTAACATTTCACATCACATGACCACCAGTCCAACCAGCGGAGGGCAGCCAAGTCAGTGTTTCTATACAAACTGTAAAAGGTCGAAGGTTGATAAATTATAATAAAACGTCTGTGACAGAATCAACGTGACTCTTCTTCTTCTCACTGCTTCACACTTCCACCGGTTCAAAGACACTTTCTGTTGAGAAAAATGCTGATGTATGAAATATTTCAAATTTATAAGTTTCCTCCGGTCACAGAAAAACATTATGCAACTGATTTCACAGACTGAAGCGTTTTCAGTGGCAGCTGTTAAATCCAGAGGAAGATAAATGAAACTTCAACCTACACGTTGTGACACCTGCTCACGTCTTTAATTAATGAGCTTCCACATAAAGATATCAATGAATGCAGTGACACACTTTAATTAACGACTGTTCAGAGGAGAAGTTCACTCAGTGACTCTTGGATGTGTCCGCCACCCTCAGGTTGGGAAACACTTCTGCTTTAAAACAGAAATATGTTGAAAATGATAAAACCTGTGGTGGATTAATGAGTGTTTGACACCGTCGCCTCCTGCTCTTCCTCCTCATGTGAACAGTTAAAGTCTCAGCTCCACTGTGCTGCAGGATGAGAGAATTACACAGTTTCACGTCAACTTCATATCTTCATGATGAATCTGTGTTAATACAGATTAAAGAATAAAGACACACAAACATCCAGAGGCTGAAGAAAACCAACTCAACTCCGCAAAATGTTAGAGAAAATTAAAGACTGAGCAGGTGCTACAGCCTGTTTCCTCCATGGAGTTCATCCTCCATCAATATTCACTGTTTATTTTTACGCATGTGGGCATTTAAAGATGTGACATTATTATTCGTGCTGGTCCTTTAAGCGGAGCAGGGCGCAGACCGGACCTGATGAGGGAGAAACAGTTTGGAGCAGGGGAAGTTGCACCGCCCCGGTTCAGGCAGCAGGACTGGAGCAGATAAAAGCTCAGATAGTGATTGAAAGTGATGGTAAAAGGATTTAGCCTCGGCATTAACTGAGGGAGGGAGAGAGAGAGGGAGGGAGGGAGAGAGAGAGAGAGAGAGAGAGAGAGAGAGAGGAAGAGGAGGAGGAGGGAGATATTTTCCATAAAGCCTTTTTTTCTCTTCTTTCTGCCCTTGAGCATCCCGGGCAAAACCCGAGCTTGTAAAGTAGGAGAAGAGGAGGAGGTGGAGGAGGAGAGAGGGGCAAGAAGGGCGGGAACAAGCGTTTCCTCAAAGTCAATATTTTATACTTTTGATACTCCTTTAGACGCTGGGTTTCAGTCCTCTTCTCTCCTCCCGTCGGTTCCAGATCTAGGACACCGATCCACGGTGCGCACACATCCACGCTGCGACCATAATAATTATTATTAGAATAAAAAGTATCCGACAGGAGGTAAAAACCTAAAACATCCAGAGAGAAACAGCGTCGGGCAGAGCAGATTTAACCGGAGTACAACAGAGGACAGCGGCGGAGAACGAGCAGCTCCGGTGGACGATCCGGATCTGTTTCTCTTTTCTTTTTTTTCTGTTTTTGGACAAAAAAGAAAAAGAAAAAAGAGGAGGACGTTGACTCCGTCGACACGCGAAGTGTTGACCTGCCTGGCGGATGCATGGTCCAAGTAAGTGATTGATTTATTTGTGTTGATGTGATCAAACATCTTTGCAACACGATGTCGTTTTAGATAAAAATCAGTTTGAAGTGGAGGAAGAAGCTGCTGATGAGTTGTGAACATGAACGTTGATGGTTGAAGGAACCGACTCAGTTTCATCTACAGACACTGAAGATTTAACGTGAATCTAGAAATCTAAGACACATAGAGGCAGTGATGCTGCAGGGTGGGATGCTCTGTACTATGAGGGGGGAGGAAAGTGACACACCCCTACAAGACTGTCAGAGCCGGAGAGAGAGAGAGAGAAAAACGCTTTGACTTGACACGTGAAGTCAAAGTCCACAGGGGTCGCGTGGGACAGAGGTGGTGGTGCGCGTGGACCAGGCTCCATTGGATTAGTAAGAAAAAATTATTATCATTAATTTAATTTATCAAACATAGAGTCATCATAATTATAAAGTAGATGAAGTTTATTATTGATGAATGTAGAGAAATAATGACCCAGGTTGTTAAATGTGTCTGGTTTTAATTAATAATAAAACAAAAAATAATAATAAATATCTTCATCTGCGCGCGCACACACACACACACACACACACACACACACACACACACACACACACACACACACACACACACACACCGGGGACGAGCACGTGTTTTTACGCACAAGGTTATCGCCACCGCGGCGGTTTTTTCCTCCATATTTAATGTCTGCACCGGTCTGAGGTGGTTCCTTAAAAAGTTCTCCTCCCAGTTTAACTTTCATCGTTTCAATCACCGATAATAAACAGAGTAATTAAAGAGGTAATTACGGCGCCGAGAGAAGGACGCACATGTATTTCAGACTGACATTAAAGTTTTATTCCTGTAAAAGATAAATACAGTGCAGCAGGAGTTTCATCTCATATTTAAAGTGTGTGAGAGGGATGTTCTCGCACTAACTCTCTTGTCTCGTTGTCCTTGTCGTCTCAGGACGATCAGAGGAGCCCGGGCAGTGTAAAACCTCTGATGGATATACCTGAAGACGCAGCGCCGACCCCGACCAGGTCCACGGTTCTCCTGCAGGACGCCGCTCTCTGAGACATGGATCCGCGTTGACACCTCCCACCAACTCCCCTGCAACACTATGGTGAAAGTGTACGCCGAGATTCCTCTCTGTAACATTACCCGCCGCACATCTTCCTCAGGAACACAACAACACCACCGCGTCCGTCTGTCGGATCCCTGGGGGGAAGAGACCCTGAGGTGAAACTTCTGCTCATCTGGGGAATTTATCCGCCTGGAGTCGATTTTACCAGCATCTATTCATTCACAGTACAAGCAAGTATGGTGGCCGGGATGTCCACTGTTTCCTCATGATCCCCGCTCCATGCGCGTCACCTCTCCTCTGAGCTCCGTGGCCCCCTCACCCTGTGCCGGACCCCGCTCCGATCACCCCCCTCCTGCCCGCCATGCTCCTCCAGGCCGTGTTCCTGCTGCTGCTGTGCTGCTTGGCCTCCACGCTGGGCCAGTACGAACTGTGTAGGTCCCTGGTGAGCACGGACGAGGGCTCGGTGTGGGAGCATTACGCGTGCCAACCCAAACCCGACTCCATGAAAGACCACATGCGGATCAGGGTGGATCCGCCCGGAATCACGTGCGGGAACCCACCGGAGCGGTTCTGTACTCTGGTGAGTTCATGTCGAGACTTTTATACTTTTACTAACTAAATATTAACGAGCAGGAACATTTGAACGTGTTTAGACTGAAACCTTCATTCTCATGCAGTTAAAAGTGTAAATAGTATTTCAGGAACCACCTCAGTCACAGGGCCGACGTGGACAGCGATGACATTCAGAAAAACCGCTCTAATTAAAGTCAGAGGGGGATTTACTCAGTAAAAGCTGTAGGGAACTAAAGAGATGGCATCAGTGCAGTGAGTTGGCAGAGCCGGGCCTCCCTCTGAGGTCTGGAGGTGTTGTTTACATCAGGATGGACTCGGCATCCTGGGATCTGGGTCGATTTTTAGCTGGTGGAGGACCTCACAGTTCCTCTGGTAAACACGCATATAACAGGACCTTTTTAGTTCCAAGGACGTTGAAGGTTGAGCTGCAGGAAAACTCATTAAAATGTCTGCAACAGCAATATTTAACACACTTCAGCCTGCAGGCTAGTTCCCATCTCGGGTAATGTAGGTGTAATAATTTGAAATAAGGGTTATAAAATCATTGTAATCCTAAAAAGACTGAAATGAACTTTCTCCCGTCTCACTTTTATATTTGACTCATTGAGTGTGAGACGACAGCGACTTCGTCCTCTGTCCACTGTGTTTTTGGCCGATACAGAAGGTGTTAGACCCGTCTCAACAACCATGAGTCAAAAATTCACAAATAAAAAGTGTTTGTGAGGATCAGTCTGGTCTACATCACATTATATAATCATGTCATGCTGTTAATGAGCTGCTGTTATTCTGGGTGACTGGAGATTCGTTATCTTAAGACAGATTTTACAAACAATCCTCCCCGGCCGGCTCCATCCCTTCCTCCGGCTCAGACTAATAACTGGTACTTGGGGTCATTTGACAGGAGCAGAAAAGGATATTGTGCTCCCCGGCTACCTAATGGTTAATGATTTGTTTAATGTAGAAGTAGCGGAAACCACTGTCGTCTTGAGAAAGCCTCTCCGATAACTTCTCCTGAGAGCAGAGACGGACGGAGGGAGGAGGAGGGGGGTTGTGCTCGCTGCCATAACGTATTGACGTCTGCCCCCTAATGGCCCCGGCCTGGAAACTTCTATAAGTATGTTTCTGAGTGAGCAATGATGAAATATTGATGTGCTTCTTAATGGGCTTCCTTACCAGCGTTGGCCAGCGTCGTCTGTGCTGACCGGCTGATGGAGGGCAGGACAGGAAGGAGTCCGATCTTACTCAGCACTTTTTCCAACGGACGGGATCTTTACAGCGGAAAGTTGCGGTTCTCCTCAGGTCGGCCGCGGCCGTGGGGATTGAACCGGCACCTTCATGAACGAGCTGGAGATTTAGAACGAAGAGAAGCTGTGAGATGAAAGTTTACTTAAGAGCTGAGGGATGTCAGACTCAGACTCCTGTATAATGAGAAAGCAGAGTGGGTTTAATGCGTTTAGGATCTTTTTCTGGTTTGTAACTAAAAGAAAATCTCCACATTTTAGGTGTAGAGTCACAGTGAATGTATATATTATATATTATTAGATTAAACCCCCAGACGGATCACGTCACCTCTGTGTCTCTGGACACAGTCAGGATATCGCTGTGTTATTAGTATACAGATCATTTATTTACAGCCAGGCAGCATTTCTTTTCTTCCCTCCTTCCTCTTGCCCCCGGATTTGGCAGCTTTACAGAAAAGCCGATTTCTTATCTAATTGGTGTACATTTACATTCACTCACTCATTCAGCAATCCCACAAGTGAAGGGAAAGTCAGGGTACTGGAAAAAAAAGACTGCATCACCCAGTGCGCAGAGCTGCTCATCCTTAATAAGACTTGAGACATACTGCGGAAGATGCTAAATAATTTTTCCTCCTTCCTCTCACCCTATGAGCTCTACAGTGTGTTCCTAAAACTATGGAAGAATTCACTTTTGGGGGTTTTGATGTGGAGGCATACTGTCGCTTCCCTGCCTGCATTAGTTTACACTAGTTTTTAGTCTCTCCATCTCCACAGGGATGCATTTCTTCTACTCTATTTATCTCTCTTGTTCCATGGGAATGCAGCATCCATTCTCCGAAGCCAAACAGGCCAGCATGTTGGATTCTTTCAACGTGACGGGCTTCCAGCGCTTTGACAAAGATGATACTGTCACCAGTTCTGTGTTTGGAGCTTCAGTAGTTTCTTTGTAGTTTCTCTGTACGATAGCTACTATAGAGTGTTAGCTCGGCTTCAGGCTGACGGAGTAAGGAGGTTTGAGGAGGAGGGGGGGTAGTAGCTAATGATGAGCGAGAGGTGAAGAAGATCTGAGCTTAGCTAAGCAGAAAGATGAAATCAGACCACAGTTCCACCGTGGTGCACACAGTGTCGATAGAAAAATGCTGCATTCAAAAAAGGTCTCACTGCGCCGTTGTTTGTTATTTCATTTTTTGGTTTTGAACCGAAACCTTCAATCAAGCGTCTCTCATGGGGCCGCGAATAGAGAGCAGCCGAATGCAGATGTGTGTGTGTGTGTGTGTGTGTGTGTGTGTTCATGTGTACAGGAATGTACAGTGACGTTAACTCAGACCAGCAGGGTGTGTGAAATATGTGCACGAGTTGGCCGATGGTGCACGGTAGTATGTCAAAGAAAGAAAGAAAACAAAAAAAAAACACACACACACACACACACACACACACACACACACACACACACCTTCCTGTTCCACAACACATTTGCCCGTTTTAGAAGGTAGAAATCAGCCAGCTCTAAAAATAGACATGAGAAGAGAGGAGGCGCGCAGCAGCGGAAGGGGAGTGTGCAGGAAGGGGAGGAAGATGGCAGCTGGTAGTTGTGGATCAGTGCTTCCCAGACTGGGCCAATGGCCATACCCTCACACTCCCTGCCCAGTGTAGTCCTGCCAGGTCCGGCTGGCCTGCCCTGCCCAGCGGTGGGCCATCGAGGCCACGTAAAAAGGGCCACCCACACCCAGCGGTGGGCCGTCCCCCTGATGCCCCTCCCTGGGGTGACGGATCGCCCGGGTGCCCCAGTGTCATAATAAAACACCCTCGGAGGTGAGCGTGGGCTCAGCGGGAGCGGGTCTGATGGTGGTGGGAAAAATTAACGAAGGGAGATGGAGAGAAAGAAAGAAACTGCACCAACAGAGGGGGTGGTGATATCATGGCGTGGCTTCCTTCCCCATTAGGACTCAGTTGAAAGTGATCAGAGAGTGTTTAGATGTGTTGGCAGAACAGGAGGGCAGTTATAAGTGAGATTTATCCTCGACTCAGGTAATACTAAGAGGGATCGGCTGCAGGAGCTTAGGCAGCCTGAGGTGAACTTAGGAAACGCCTCGTTTCACCGTCGGATCTGACGTGACGACAACGTATGAACTGAAGCTGAACACACTGGTCTGATTTTACCAGTGTTTTAATATTTATGTCTGTTACAAATGACTTTGTTTACACGTCCTCTGTTTCCCGTAGATTTACATAAATTATACAGATGGTGTGGTTGAATATTTAGTACAGTTCCTGGTCAAAGTGGCGTTTCCAGAGACTTCTGGTCATTTCAGTATATTTGTAGACTTGTGTCCTGGTTCTTGTCAAAATGTACATTTTCCCCTAAAAAAACCTCCTATGATGTAACCTGGAGGAGAAAATGAAACTATCAACGAACAAAAATACGACAATGTGACAAAATAATTTACTTTTAATTTTTTTAAGTGATTTTACAAATTTAAAAATACAAACAAACAAGTGGAGTCTTTGTCTCAGTTGTCGTCACTTTCTGAGGCTCGAACTGTGGATCAGTTCAAAGACGGTAACTACATGTTTAACATATAGATGACGACCTCAGTGTGATGTTTTACAGCTCAAACTTTCCTGAGATTCACTGAGCACAGACACGTGACTTATCGACAGTATATAATATAGTATAGTACAGTATTTACAGTACTTACAGTAAATATCAGGATGCAGCTCCTGACTGAGCTGTTGATGGTTTAGTTGCATTGTGGGTAATGTAGGCCAGAGGTTTTTCTAATGAAGAAATGTTGAACTGCTCCTTTTTTACCCGGTCTTAGTCTTTTTTATTTTTTACAGTTGTTTTAGATGCAAAAACAAATGTCTATAAAAGATAAAATTCTCATCATCAGTCACTTTAACAACATAAATCAGCTGTAAATGTTACTGATGTAATGTTACCAGACACACACACACAACTTTTCTTCTGTAACCTGCGGTGAATAATCACCCGTCAGGTAACTAAATATACAACTAAAGCATATGATCTGTAATTCTACACTTGTATTTCACATTCACTCTGATGTATGTTCACACCATCTTGAGTCAGGATAACAAGAAGCTCCAGTTTGATGGAAAAAGCAAGAAAAATAAAAGATTAACGTTATAAGTGAAAAAGCAATATCCCCGTCTCTCCCCCTGTGTGGCCTCTTTAATGGGAGGGTCATTTCATTTGATGTTTCTCCCAAAACAAAATAAATTGTGTTCTCCGAGTGTGTGTCCCTACCTTTATTCCCCTTGCTAGCAATATAACTTGGAAACTTCTATAAGTGGAGGAAGAAATAAAGATGAGAGCGAGGGCAAGGTGGTGACGGAAAATATTTTGGGGAGGACATAAACGCTCATAAAAGAGAAAGAGACATGCAGAGCACGATTCCTTCACGCTTTATCCCCGTGCTGATGCATAATGGCTGTGTTTTATTTCTATAGACAAGCAGCAGGGTTTTGATGCTGCTGTTGTGTCCAAACAACAGTTATTCACTTCAACACTGATGTTTTGTGTCAGATTTTTCAGGTCGAGAGATTTCGCTCGTTTTCATTATTCAAACTTTCCTGATCGTTGTCCTCGTTTAAACTTACGTAGTGGACGAGTCGCCATCAGCAAGTGTTTGGAAACATATTGTCAACCTGCGACTGGAAACAAGGAAGTCACTCACGGTGGAGCCATCATGGCGGCTGTTGTCGTGGAGACGGGATCCCAGCGAGGATAATTGCTGGAGGGGCTTAGCAGCGCGGGCCACCTGCCACAGCAGTTGGCCCGGGATCTGTGTGTGTGAGTGTGTGTGTGTGATGTGTGTGTGTGTGTGTGTGTGTGTGTGTGTGTGTGTGTGTGTGTGTGTGTGTGTGCCCTAGCATAGATACTAGATCGGGGCAGAGTAGTGGCAGGAGGCAGAGTGGGATAAGGAGGGCAGGGCACACAAAGGGCTTAAACATAACCTCACGTATAAGTCTCTCATAAAACTCTTCCAGCCGATACGACGACACGGCGACACAACGGGAGCTAATCCCAGAGGTCAGAGCAGAACGATGAGCAACAACGTGGAGATTTTTAAACGTCGAACAGAAACGTCCCTTTTTTATGTAGTTTTCATGTTTGTTTGCTCACAAACACACTGATTCTCTCTCTATAACACAAACACACTTAAGGAGCGAACATGAACCTGTGTGGAGTCTCCTCTGTATCTGGGATAGTGTGACAGTACGATCATTTTCAATAGGATTTGTAGGTCGAGGGTCATCTCCAGAACAACAGTCTGCTAATCCAGTCCTGTCTTTGTGTGTGTGTGTGTGTGTAAACCTGTGTCTCAGGTCAGAGGAAACACTCATGGAGAGAACAACAACACCACGGCTGCTGCTTTCAAATAAAAGGAGCTCTTGACTTTCACTGTACACACACACACACACACACACACACACACACTCTGCATCTAATTCTCATTATCTTTTCCAGTTGCTCTTGTTTATGAGCGCTGTAGATTATCATCCTAAGTGTGTTTGCGTTGACAGTGATCTGTATCTGTGTCGGTGCTACAGGGATAATTGTGTTATCAGATGGAGAACAACACTGCGACGTGGTTCCAGAGACGAGGAGATAGATTATCTGCAGGTTTTGGTCTGAAGATACTGTGGTTTCACTGCTGCGTCTTCGTGTGTATTGTGGTTGGGTGTATTGTCTTCGGTGCCGTACAGCTTCTCTCAGCAAAGACTCAGCTTTGCTTATGTTTGGAGTTTTCCCCACTCTTGCGTTGTCACCATAAATCAGATGATTTATAATCTCGCCCTCGCAGGATTGTAACTTTTGCTTTTGTTATTAGACCACTACAGTGGTTTTGAGTGACTGCTCACTTTCCCTTGGTACAGTCCAATGACTTTATTCAAAAGGCAGCGCTGTCGGAAGATGCTGCCTCTTGGCAACGGACGTGAAAAAGTGAACGTCTGCAAAGAAGCGGTGACACATGATCTGAGCTTGCACGGTACATCGATATGATGCAGTATTGCTTTCACATTAGAGCTTAGATCATAAAGAAGAAAAGTGCTGTTTAAAGTGATACTGCACCCAAAATCTTTGGAGTATTGAACAATCAGCTTCTGTGGGTTTGAAAGGTGGCGGTGGAGAGTTCGCTCCGTGGGATCTGATGCTGGTTATAGCGGTTTCCTCATCACCTGTTCAGAGGCAACTTTGAGGGTTTGACGCTTACAGAGTCTCACACTCTCAAGTCATTAGGACGTAATTATGTTGCTGTGAACCAAAGCAGCCACGGCGTTACGTTATATTAATGTTGTGTGATCCATTTTCTCAGCACAACGTTCGGTATCTTATGTCATAGTGTCATAGTGTAATTTGATAAATGTTAAAATGGGCAATAGTTTATCACTTTAATCAATCGGAACAAAATCTGCATAAAACTGTGACTTTTGTGTTTCTTCAATACGACGTTTTATTAGAGTTTAATGTCAGAACGACGAGCGTTCGACCTCCGTTGTTTTAAAATAATCCATCCAAACGATTGATTAATTAACCTGTCACTGTCCATGTGTTCGTAGAAAAATCACTTATTGATTTTACACAGATAAAGTAACAATGTTTCTGAGTTTAAACGTGAGTTGTTTAGTAAATGAACTACAAGGTTGAACAGGTTGTTTTACATAAAAAAATTACTGCAGCACAGAAACAAACAACCACTGCTTTTATTTTATTCATCACATGAAGTCAGATGTTGAAGACCGGTGGTTTTCTCAGGTCGAATATTTAACATCACTGAGTCTCAGATATAAAATAATTATTCACGTTTTGCTTCATGTTGCTGTTGTCGACATTGTCACTGAACAACATTTAAAGACGAACTGGTCACAGATTTAAACAGTGTTCGGTAGTTTATAACGCTAACAGCAAGAATAATAAGAGGAAGAAAACAAGGAGGGAAGGGAGGATATTTATACTCTGCACTCCATCAACAGCTTGTTAAGCAGAGTGCAGTAAAATTCAGAAAGACTATTGGATTCCCACTAAATAAAAGAAGAAGGATAACATCAGCTATAAAATGTAATCAGTTACTTCGAGTGTAGAAAACAGGAGAAGGTGGAGACACAGTCAAGTGAAAATTCGACAGACATCAGCAGCTAATTCCTCATCTGAATTACACCTATCGTCTGTATCTGGAGAAGATTTGACATAAATATTTAATAGATGAAGAAATCACGCGTCTGTGTAATTGAAACGGTGGAACGACGGCTCTGGGAGTTGGACTTTTGAGTAATGCTACAAATGTGTACAGTAAAAACTAATGAAAGAGGTGAGAGGCTGCGTATCATAGAGTTAATACTGGTGAAAAGAACAGATTATGACCCCGCTGACACCGTCTGTGACTAAATGTTGAAGGAAATAATAACCTCTGATCAGTCTAATTAGACCATCCTGAGGGCGTGATGAGCCGTCTGCATGTGATACAACTCAAACAACGTTGGAGCCGAATTCTGCAAATTAAGCACCAGGAGTCGACTGTGATCTCTGGGATTTCGTCGTCTAAATATTTAACTTCTGCTCTGATGTGAATGTCACACAACCGGCTCACGACAGTAAACCTCGTCAATTTTACTGAAACGTCGTGAAGCAAATCAGGATCCTGGAAACAGGAACTAAAACGAGAAGAAGGTGAATAAAATGATTTTAAAAGTTAAAATCAAGTTAAACATCATTTAAGAAGCTTTTAGAAAATAGTAATGAAGCAGCTAAATTTATAACCAAGCATCATGTTTTATGAAATCCTCATGTTTTGTATCAAAGATGATTGAAATTTAAAATATTTTTGCTGCTGCAGCGTAACCGACCTCAGCCTGAATATCACAAGTTCAGTAGTCAACAGTCGTCTCAACATTAACTCCTCTATTGGAGTTAGCAACATGCTAACCAGCTAGCACCAACTGAGCCATTAAAACTGCCTGTAAACACAAAAAACATCAAACTAATCAGTGACGTGTTCAACGTTCATTTAATCTGCAACACAATGTTACACAACACACAACAATATCCACTCAACATCAAACCAAAATCTTCCTCTACTCTGACTGATCACAGCGCCTGGATGTCAACCAATAACCAATAATTAATAACCAATATCTAATAACCAATAATTAATAACCAACATCTAATAACCAATAACCAATAATTAATAACCAATATCTAATAACCAATAACCAATAATTAATAACCAATATCTAATAACCAATAATTAATAACCAATATCTAATAACCAATAATTAATAACCAATATCTAATAACCAATAACCAATAATTAATAACCAATATCTAATAACCAATAATTAATCATCAATAACTCGTCACTACAACATCATCAGGAAAATGATTTTTTAACTAAATTTCAAGGAGCTGTGGTCAGAGATACAGGACCAGGACCTGGATTAGTCTTCTGAGGAATGAAAGAGAGAGTGAGGTTTGTGTCGGTGGAGGTGGAGAGAGGCCTGCAGCTCTGTGTGAATAATCCCGTCGGCTCTGAGTTTGTGCAGCGAAGCCGCGGCTTGAAAGTCTTGGCATCGCTGAAAGAGAAGGATCAATTCTCTGGAGTTAAAAGTGCAGCAGCACTCTGCTGTCTATGCAAAGACAGTGATGATGCATGATCCTCTTGACCTTCACACACTGTTGTGTTGTTAGGCAAGTTTCCTTTTAAGCTCCCTGTCCCTCGCTGCCCTTGGCGAGGAGTTGAAGGTTCTTCTCATTTAGATACACACCATCCTCTGTGAGAACAATATGGATGTTTCAGTGGAGTCAGGCGGCAGAACGAGTACACGTCTTTTAAATCGGTACTGACACCGATGATCAAGCGGAGGGGAACATCCATACTTTACCTGGAAGGAGACTGAGGGTAAAGACCAAGAAGCTTTTCAGCTAAAAACTTTTACAGCAACATTTGTTCTTTTCTCATCAATGGAAATATTTAGCTGAATTTTATTTTGACCAAATCATATGAGGCTGAGTCACCACATGTTTCTACTGAGGCATCATCACATTATGAAGCGGAGCAATAAAGGCATTAAGGTGACTCAGGCATTTGTGTTTAAATGAACCTTTAACACCTTTTTTATATCAGTTTCTATAATGCTGACTGAATCCTGTGTTTAATTAAACTACCACCTCCTAATTACTACAACAAGCAAAACCAGGCAAGTTAATATTCCCTGGTATTGGATCACAGCTGGAGCTTTGGGCTCTGGGACGCAGAATAATCAACATGTCCTGGTGGTTGTATCTGCATCTCTGCACCTGATGATACTTAGAGGAAATAAGACAAATGAACACAGAGATGAAGGTTCAACTTTGTCCCTTCACAGGTTAATGTGTCTCTAGTCTGTGACGTTTAGATTCATGATGAAACCCTGACTGTCGTTTCTCTTGCAGGAGAACCCGTACATGTGCAGCGATGAGTGCGACGCCGCTAACCCCGACTTGGCTCATCCTCCTCAGCTGATGCACGACCGTGAGCGAAACGGTCTGATCACCTACTGGCAGACGGTCACATGGCGACGCCACCCAGAGCCCCTGCTGGCCAACATCACCATGGCCTGGAACAAGAGTCTGGAGCTCACGGACGACATCCTCATCACCTTCGAGTACGGCCGTCCCACCATCATGGTACTGGACAAGTCCATGGACTACGGCCGCTCCTGGCAGCCGTACCAGTACTACGCTGACGACTGCCTGGACGCCTTCAACATGCCGCCCAAACGACTGCGCGACCTTTCTCCCACCAACATCACACGGGTCATCTGCACCGAGCAGTACTCGCGCTGGGTCGGCTCCAAGAACGACAAGAACGTGAAGTTCGAGGTTCGGTCGCGCTTCGCCGTGTTTGCCGGACCGCGGCTACAGAACATGGACAGTCTGTACACTCGCATGGAAAGTATGAAGGGATTGAGGGACTTCTTCACCTTTACCAACCTTAGGTTGAGGCTTCTCAGGCCCGCCCTCGGAGGCACGTACGTCCAGAGAGACAACCTGCTCAAGTATTTCTATGCCATCTCAAACATCGAGGTAACTGCCAGGTGAGGGTCAATGCTGACGAGACACACACACACACACACACACACACACACACACACGTCTTCAAACACGTTCACGCTGTTTGGTCTGATAACAAAGTTCGAGATGTGTTGGACTGAGGGTAAAAATAATCATCCATCTACAAACTACATGATCTGACTGAGTAAAGGTTCCCACACTGACCAGGTCGTCAACATGTAGATGTTCACCAGTTAAACCTGAATGTTTCTGGACTGTAGAAGGACCGACGTGCTCCGCTAAAATCATCTGTTAAATAACATTTATATTTAGATCAAATCACTCTTCATTTACTCCGACATCCTCCTCATTCTCCCTGAAACTAAACTGATCTAAAATCTGTGAACCTCAACTAGAGAGAAACACAATCACTGTAGTTTGAACGATTCAACCTCTAAATGAACCACACATTATATTTACTAGTCAACATGAAGTTCACAAGCAGAAATCACATGATGAGAACAAAAAAATAATAGTTTTCTATTATTAACCGTCGTATGGTTCAGTATAACTTCTGTCTCCTCTTAACTCTCAAACATGACAGAAAAAGGAAAACCACCTGGTGATGAACATACCCTCTGCTCTGACATTCACACACACTCTCACTCTCGTAGCCCGTGTGATCTGAGGGCGTATAAAACGACCCTGTCTCTGTCTCAGCGTGGATCCTGGTCTGCCTGTCACCGGCCTCTGAGGACAATGATTAATGACAGAAACACACGGCCTCGGTGGTCTAACGTAAACCGCCATCCACTTTCTGCCAGGAGAGCCGGGAACCCTTACATGGCAACTTTGTGACAGTGAAGGATGCTCGGGGCCGTCACGCGCCTGCTTAGCATCAACAAGCTATCTCTCTCTCTACCTTTCAGAATTATTATTCCAATCAATACGGCCGGCTGACATTTGAATGGTATTTAACATCCTTGTTGGGATGGTCTGGAATAGGAGGAAGGAGGCGTGAATGTGTGTGTGTGAAGGGGAAAGTGAAAATGAGCGACTGTTTCAGCAGAACGGGTGTGGGCGTGTTGTGTATATGTGTGTATATGTGTGTGTGTGATGTCAGGGTGTGGAAAGGAAAGGGGGGGTTGTTTGATGAAGTCCTGAGTGGATGCTGACACAGCACACACACACACACACACACACACACACACACACACACACACACACACACACACACACACACACACACACACACACACACACACACACACACAAACAGCCCTCTGGCACTGAGGAAAGGGCCTGCAGGTATTGATCACAGCCACTTTTCAGGCTCAGCACAGCATCAGAGAGCGAGGTAGAGATCAGCCCTGAGGGTGAAACCGTCCACACCAGCACCTCCACCTAAAGAAACTTTAATAATCATCCACCTCTGCTTTGAAAAATCTGCTCTTATTTCTTTATTCAACAGTCCACGAGTGGTGAAGCAAATGTAGCAATTTATCACCCCCAACCTCCCCTCAACACTATGAGAGAATAAAATCCCTCCATGTTTATTCTTCCATTTTAAAGAAACTTTGCGTGCTGGTCCAGAGCAGCGGCTGGTGGCAGCTGGTGATAGTGTCAATATGTGCTGGATCTGGTAACAGAGGAGCCAAATTTAGCTCCGTGGAAATGACTGAGGCCAGTCCGTCTTCCGCCCCGGCCACCCTCACCTCCCGTAACATAATCACTAATCAATATGTTATTCTGGGCAGCCAGCAGGAGTATTAGGTGATAGTGATGGGGGGTCCTCAACAGTACAGTACAATCAGGAGTGTCTGATGCTTACGGCTGGGAAATTGATTTTGGGGAGCGAGACGATTAGTCAATGTTCCCTGGACAAAAGGCTAAGCTATTTCATCTCATCTCATCTGGCCTTAGTAACATATTGGGATTTCCAATGCTTAAAATTTGAATAATGAATATTCCACTCTGCTGGTGCTCCGGCGGCGACGGAGCGCTGAAATGGGTTTTATATGATGGAGACCGAGTGGCAGCGTACCGCAGGTCGCCACGGTAATGAGATACGCTGGCGTTATCGACGGAGAGAGGGGTTGTAGTCACTTCCTGGCCATATTGTGTGTCCCCAGGCCGCTGGCTGTGACTCTCCAGATGAACCCAGTTAAAAGTAATTATTAGTTAAGCGTTCTTAACGTTCTGGGCCGAGTCCGGACAGGAGACAGAAAAACACGGCCGTTTCTGCATCAAGCGGTGTGAGATGTTACGTGTTTGAACTGACGCTGCATCGTCACTGTGACCGGTCGGGACCTGAAGAGCAGCAGCAGGTATGCGGGAATCCAGGTACTCAGGGCTAAATAGTGCTGCTTTATCAATAAATACGTCACCCGATAGGCCTGTAAGTGCAAACGCAGGCAGGCTGGGTTTGAAGAGAGACAGGTTGTAAATTTAGATTTGTGGACGTGATGAAAACACTCAGCGACCTGATGTTGAGCCGTAGCGAGAGGGCGTCGAGGGTGGAGGACAGCCAGAGGTGGAGCAGAGTACAAAGAGGAAAAAGGTCAAGTAAAGACAGTGAAGGCAAAGTTGATAGAATATTATTATATGATTCAGCATCACTTACTTTGTGTTGCAAAGTTCTGCCAAGGTTAAATGTAATGAGCTACACTGCCGACTAGCGCATACGCTCTGAGCCACGGTGTTTGGGTTTGAAAGCCTCTGGCTTTATGTTCATTTTACAGGCGATTTTCAAGCTTTAGATGTGGCCATTTCCATATCACTGATGGGCCATGTGAAAGCCATCTCCAACCATCAAGGATACAGTAGCAAAGCCTCAGCTCTGTCATCATTTACATCAGTGAAATCACATTCAGCAGGAAGCTTCACTCATGAGCAGAGCTCAAATTCTCCTTCATTCAGCGGCCGTCTATCCCCTGCTCCCTCTGCCCCATCTGTCAGCGTCCCGCTGGGCTGTGATGTGGACTATAGTGGGCCACGACTAGTCTGTAGTCTGCATTATGGATTAAACACGGGGTCATGGATTGGGCCTTTTTAATGAAATAAGCAGCAGGTCGTACGGTGGGTCTTTATAATGGAATAAAGGAAAGGCTGTAAGCTCAGGAAGAGCCGACTAAGTGGATTAGAGCCAAGGCGGAGGGAAGGAGACGGAGCAGGATGAGGAGATAGAAGGAGTCTGCATCGTTTTTCTCTCCTCGCTGGTAATCGCTGCACCATCAGGTCCTCTTCTCCCAGACTTCTCAATTTGATTTGATTGGTTGATGGAGGAAGAATGACATTTAAGAGAATCCAAGTATGCAGCTTGAATGTCTCTTATTCCCCAGCGTCAGGCAGCTGAGCACGACGGGAGAAAGAAGTTCGACACTTGTGCGACGTTAGTGAACTGCTGCTGATGATTGGCGTTATTGGCATTTGAACAGAAGTGTCGCTGTTGATTTTTTAGAAAAATAGTTTTTTTATTGCTTTCAGCAAAACGACAGAACATTTAAAAAGGAAAGTGTCAGATCTTTATTTTCTGACTGAAGCAGACTGTGTCTTTACAGTCGGATGAGTCGTACGGAAACATTTCCATGAAAAAGAGACTTTTTATTTGACGAGATCGACACCGTTGTGTTAATAAAGGAGGTGATTCCGTCCAACAACCGATGTGTTGGTCCACGCTGTACGATGAAATAAAAGTCCATCTATTTTAATATTAACTGGTTAAATCTGCCTTCCCGTCACCACGTGACTCCACCTATGTCCGTCGTTTCAAATTAAAAGCCTCTACAGACTCATATAGCTCAACCTCACAATATTGCAGAGGCGGACTGCAGCTGTAGACGTATACGGTGGAAACACTGGGACAAATAAAAATTTCTGATGACGAAGTTAGAACAAAAGTTATTACAATTCATCCTGAGGGTCACATGAAAATCTGTAACTACAATTCATGACAATTCGTCCGTCCTCGCTGACGTCGGCGTCACGGTGGAGCGAGAGGTGAAGTCGTAGTGACGATCAGTCGGGTTCATCCTCTGAGGAGTCTGAACTCTGACCAAATTTCATGTCAATGCATGAATTAGATGTTCAGACGTTTGCGTCGTCGTCACTGTGGTTCTGTCGTAAACGATGAGTCCGGTCTTGTCGAAACGCTTCGTCTTTTACCAACTAATTATTTTCCAGCGGTGAAAATGAGTTAAGAGCAGACGAGGCAGAAAACAAACCATATGACTGCTAATGACATTCAGAGGGTTTTTACATGGTCGTGTTGTTTCATGCCTGTTCGACTCATTTATCCGTCGTGTGTGTGTGTTTCTCTCTGTGCCATCGCCGCCCCCCCGCTGCCAGAACTAATGTGCTGAGAGGTTTAAACTCCGTCTCCTCAGACTGGAACAAGCTGGCACAGAAAACTTAGCTGCTGTTTATTAACATGTTGCAGAGACAGAGGTGGAGGAGGAGGTTTCCTGTGTCTATAGGTGGAGACGTTGTGGTTTTATCATGACAGCTGCAGCATCGCAGCTTCTTTGCTATTCTATATCAGATGGTGACATTTATGCTGCTGAAAATAATTAAAACTAATAAAATAATAAAAACTGTAATGAACCTTATCTCTAAAACTATTCAGACCAGTGCTCAAACCACAGCGACTGTTGTATTTGATCAAATATTCAGAAAAACATAAAGTTAAAGTAAGTAAATGCAAAACAAAATAAATGGTTTCACCAAGTGAAATTAAAGGGGGTTGAGGTTTCCTTCAGGGATTGTAAAATAAACCTGGAGGCGGCGCCGGTTCGTTCATAGAGACGACTTGTGCGACGCGCTGCCAAACGGAGACAGATGGATTGTTTATCTACCGCTGCAACAGTAGTTATAGTGGAGACCATTGATCTGCCTCTGATCATCATCGTCCAATCAGGCTAAGGTCGTGCTTCACATCCCGCCCCAGGTTGAAACTGACACAACTCTCCCGTTGACTGTAACATCCATTTTTTTCAGTTTATTTTATGTGCACACACTAGCTCCGCCCCATCAACAACGCTGCCTCGTAAATTAATTAGATAATAGATAATGCAAAATTAGAATTAATCAAAATTGATAACTCGTTCCGTGATGTGCCTTGTATGTTTTCTGTCCATATTTATTGGAAATTAGTATTTCATTCATTTCTTTCTGTGTGAATAAATCACTTCCTGGTGGCGAAGCGCTGGACTAATACCAGGCCGGTGAGCTGAGGCTGCTCAATGATTGGTTCTCGACACCTGTCAATCAAAACACATCCCACCGGGTCCAAGTGTGCAAACGTGAATGTCACAGCGCTGATCAGGTGACAAGAGGCAGATGAGACCAGACGCAACTTTGGAGAAAATGAATGAAATTTCATTTTGTTTGTTTTTACCAAGAATCCTTCCATACGGGTTCGCTTGACATGTTAGTACATAGTTAGTAGATACTGGTAGATGTTGGTAATGACTTTTAATTATTTCTGTGCACAACAACGGGGGTAAGAGACCCCCCCACACACCCCACCCCCGAAGAAAAGGCGCCTCCCAAAGTTTTTTATCACCAGCTGCCACTGGATGGAGGTTTAAAAAACATCGTCTGCAGGTTTTAAATCGTGTTTGAGAGAAACACAAACTGTTGTTCAGAGTTTTAACATCTGAGCCTTTAAACTCATTAATCTATTACTCCAACATGAACCGCCGGACTTTATTTCACTGTCTCATTAAACACCACGCCCACAACAACGACGCAGATTTTCTGTTTAAATCCCCGCTTAACAGTTGCATTGTGGGTAATGGGGTTAGTAGGTTTCAACCAGGAAGAAGAAGAAGAAGAAGAAGAAGAAGAAGAAGAAGAAGAAGAAGACGTCGACCTCTGGTCTGATGACTTGTTCTCAGTTTAACAATGAAGCAGCTGATTTATTTTATGCAAACAAATAAATAAATAAACAGTTAAAATAAAATGAAATTGCATCCGAAGCAGATTCATTAAAACCTGAAAAATCATCACATTTCAATAACCCTGATCTGTGCTCGCAGTCTCTCAACCTCCTGAGGGAGGAACTAATTAGGCCGTGATTGGCTTACATCGACTAAATCTGACCGCTACAAAGGTTCATAGTCGTAGTGGAAACATGAATGAAGACGTTGGGGAACGTAGTAAAAGACAAAAGACTAAAAAAGTCTCTGTGGCCTCGAGAGGTCTCCGTCTTGAAGGAAGAACAGATGCTTCTCCTCTGCTCCCGATTTGGAGCCTCGAGTCTTTTTGTGTCTTGATTTTCTACGTTAAGGGCGAGTTTGACTTTGGAAGCTGTCACCACTATTTTTGAATTACACCAAAGTTTCTTTGGTGTCCTTGTTGGAGTGAAGGTGAGAGGATGGGAGGTATAAGCCTGCACCGGGGGGGAGAGGGAGAGGAAGAAAAGAGGGAGGCAGATGATGGATTAACTCCTAGTTTCATGGGACTAGCTGGGGTGTGTGATTTTGTGATGAATGATGTGAGCTGTGATGCTGTGTAAATATTATTCTCCAGTTCAGGCGGCCGCCGCGGAGCCGAGTGACACAGTCTCACCACGTATTCTCCGTATTTTCCTGCCGCGTTTGAAAACTTCCACTCGTCTCTTCTGTTCTCTTCAGTCTCATGAATGAAATATTTGCCGCTGCTTGACATGTGATGAGGGAACGTGGGCGCGGAGGCTCGCGCGTTGCCGCCGACGTCAGGAAACCTTCGCCACGTGGCCCCTCCCATCCCCGTTCAGGCTCCGCCCCCTGAGCTGTCTCCCTCCGAGGCAGCCGCGGCTCAGAAACAGATCACTTCTTAAATCATTCATGAGCATTCCCCAGAAAAGAAGGGCATGCAGAAAGCTGAGGGGCCGCAATGAGGAATGTGTCATTGTTCCTCTCATATGCGATGATTTATGACACAATGGTTGTAACTGATTTGATAATCACAGTTTATTTCCCCTCAGAAGGGAAGAAAGTTAAAGTCAGCGATTTCGCCTGTTTTCCTTTCATTCCTCGTCTTTTGTTTCACAGATGAACGTCTTTTTTTCATCTCCGCCTCTCTTCAATAGATTTTTCTTTTCTTCCTGCACCTCCTCCCCCTCTTTACTCATCCCATAAATATCCTTTTAAATTCACAAATACAATAAAAAATTCTCCCACTAGCGTGTTCACGCTGCCTCTACCCGGCGTCTGGTGTGGGGGGAATCTCTTGATACCACAAGCGTGCTTTAAAGCTGAAAAGCATGCTGGGAATTGTAAGTGGGAGAAGATGAGGTGGAGGGAGGGTGTCCTTGGAAAGATGGTTTGTTCTCAGTCAGCCACATAATTAGCATAGCATTATTACAGGGACGGTGTGTTAAAACACACACATAGAGGGTCTGTCTCTGCCATTATTAACATGAAGACACAGATAAACAGTTCATGAGTTTGACGATTATTTGTCCCGTGAAGGACTGAAACATCGACATGGAAACAAGAGCTGGTTGGTTTGAGTTTGACGACGTCTTTGTAGAGAAGCTGAAGGTTTGTAAGTTACCGAGAAAACAACAGACTTTTTCCACCATCATCTACTGGTCTCTACTCAGTCTCTAGTGTTTCCACTTGGTGCTAGTTCCTGGTTCCAGCTACTGTTTTAGTTCCTACTCTGTGGAGGAACCAATGGAGCTGAGTCGATACTAAAACGTGACGTGAACAGACGCCGGCCACTGATTGGTCAGAGGGAGTGTCTTCACAAGCTGCCACCAGACGCCAGTTGAGTTGAGAGAGCGTCAACAAAATAATCAAGCTCCATTTTTAAACAGGACAAGAGTGATAGCCATCGTCGTAGCTACCTGGTCGTAAGCTAACCCAGCAACAAGTACAGCATCTCCTCCATGTCCATTAATGTTTACTGATGTTTTAGTGTCGTGACGTCGCAGCAGTTTGACTCCACTCACCACATTCACGTGGAGGAGGAACCAAACTGTGATGGAAAACAACGTGTCTGCTACCAGACTGAGTAGAGTCCAGTAGAGTCCAGTAGAGTCCAGTAGAATCCAGTAGAATCCAGCAGAGTCCAGTAGAGTAGAGACACAACCACGTGGTGGAGAAGAGACAATAGAAAATCAGGATTCACTAACAACAAAACCATCTGACGTCAACACCAACTCGTCTGTGTTTTCACTTTCTTCTACAAACTTCATCAACAGACTGTTTATTAAATGAGTCAAAGTAAAAAAGTCAAACCTACAATGAAGAATTCGTTCATTTACCAACTGTTTCATTTTCTAGAAGAACTAACAATCTGTTCAACAAAGTGAAACACCGTCATCATAAAACTGAATCTGTAAGAAACTGAACCGAAAAACTGAAAATGAATTAAATAGTTTTAAATTAGTTGCTGCAGCTATTTTTGATTTAGAGCTGAAATTAATATTAAAGTAACACATTAGTCATCGGACTGAAAATTAATCAGCAGCTGTTTTAATAATTGATGAAAATGTTTAGTTGCTATCGCAGCAATTAACATTTATTTACCATTTATCTTCCGTGATATTAAACTCAGTCTCTTCAGTGAAACGGTCACAAAACAAGTTGTTACCAGGTTTCACCTGCAGATGAAACTACATCATCACCGATGTGAACGTCACGTTGGACTGAAACACTGTGAACGTCTTCATGTAGAGACTTTATCTCCACGTTCACGACGTCATCCTCAAGCTACAAACAAACTTACATCGTTTCTCTGTCATTAACTGAACATGTTTTACTTTTCTACTGATAATCAATGAATCTATTGTTTAATTCGAACACAAGTTCGCTACAGTTGAAAAGTCAGATCAGTTCATCAAACATATTTAATCTTTTATAAAACATTTACAAACCAGACGTCGTTTTGTTGATGTTGTTTTAAATAATGTGAAACATTTCGCTGCTCAACTGCATCATTAGAGGAAACCGATTTATCATCACGTTCAGTTCACATGTGAATCTACTTCACAAACCTTCTAATGTCAATCATCACGCTAGGTAATAAATCCATATCCAGATAATCATCATCATTACAAGTGAAGCTGTTTCTGCTCAGAGCAGCAGTAAACATGGCTCCTCTCTCTGTTTTTAACAAAAAAAATCAAGTTTTAGTCCTTGTACTAATTGTGTTGTTAAGTGTGCTGGTGTGTTGTGAAGCTGCCCGCTCCTCTCTGTCCTCTTCCTCCTCTTCTTCCTCTATCCTCCTGTTCCTCCATGGCCCAGGGCTGGGGTAGCTCTCTTCTCTCAGTGACTAATGATGTTCTTTCAGTCTCAAGGTTTTAGCAGGATAATTATATTAACCCCTGTCCTCTGGCTGATCCCAGCTCAGATCCTCTTCCCCGGGCATCCTCCCCTTCATGGTCTCACCAGAATTAGACGCTGATACACACACGATACACAGGAACACATATTACATTAGTTGTACACTAATGGGTGCTTTGTGTTAGCGTGTGTGTCTCCTCTAAATGTGGTTATGATTTTAAATGAGAGGATGTGGAGCAAAGAAAACAATGAGCATGAAACTGTAACGTTAATCATGTTTGTGTGAAACATTGGGTCGACGGGAGCAGCTTTACAGATGTGCTGAAGCGTTAATTCATAATAAGATGCCTTCACATATCAGGGTTATCGGCGCTCCAAGAAGATATGGTCGGGACGTAAAGAAGATTTCAAAGAAGGTCTGAGGCTCATCATTCATCACTTTTTCACTCCTCCTCTTACCTCTTTACTTCTCCTTCCTCCTCGGTCAGATCTTAACTATGAGAACATGTAATAAAGCCCCTCCAACTCCTCTCTCCCCAGGTGTTAGTCTTTGCTGTAGTGTTCATTAAAACACATTGAGCAGCAGTAAGGACTCTGCAGGGAGGTGATGCTCTAATATGCAGCAGTAACATGGTGATCTCAGGACCACAGAGGACCAGACTTTTCTCTTTAGCTGGAGGGAAAGTGTCATGGCTGCCACTCAGACACGATGATGTCAGTTGCTCTGAATCCGTCGTGCTGCATCATGCTGCATGAATATTACAATGCCAGCGTGCAGAGTCTTAAATTACCACCCGCCAAGTGCCAAATGCCAGTAAAATATGTCTTGTGTGGATGAATTAATGAGGGTCAGTCGTCACCGTGGTCACTGGCTTTTCAGACCGGATCCATTCATGCGTGATGACATTCAGCATATGTTAATATAGGTTATTTTATATTAAGTTTTATATTACTTTTTATTATCAACCAGGAGAAGTTGTAGTTCATTTATCTCCATATGAAACAAAAAGACATTTTACCTACAAATATATGTTTAAGTGAAACGATCCAGTTGTTTCACAGGATGTCGAGATTTAAAAAATACGACGACGTCTCGTTGGTGTGGAAATGAATCCACATGAGCAAATGAATTAAAATTGACTTGACAACGATACGATAAGAAGAGTGAGATGATGAAACTTAAACCAGGAAAGATCCAGTCAAAGTTTTATTAGATTTAAACTAAACTGGTGATGAGATGATGAGAAGTGACGTCGTCACGACTGGTCAGAGTCACTAGAGTTAAAGTTTGAACTGGACCATTTTTATTTTTGTTCATTTGTTTTTCATCTTGAGATAAAAATGTTTTCAACTCGTACAGTTGTTTAGTTTGAACTTTTAGAAAAAAAGCATGTAAAAATACCAACAACAACAAAACATTTGTATGTCAGTGTAAAGTCCACACGTTGTCACAGATGTGTATGAATTCACACAAGCAGGACACATAAATCAACATATGTTACTCTGTTGCAGCCGATTGGCTCGTCTCCTCCAGTCACATGACCTCGTCCAAATAAAGACGGGAAACCATATGTTCTTAAAGAGAGAACAAGGAAGTTATTTACAAACTGTGTCTCATCGTCGTACGTGAGAATCAGTGGAAACAGCCGGGGTGACAAAAAAACCTGCATATTAATTACTGCTGCAGTTTGAAAGAGCAGCAGAAACAGAAACACACAGCTGGCATGTAACACACACCTGAACACACACACACACACACACACACACACACACACAGAGTCTCTGCGGCACTCATGAGGACGGTCCTCTGAGGTCTGGACTGTAGAACAGGATGTGCCCTCGCTCCATTATTTAGTTATTTGCTCGTGTGCATACGGAGCGAACTTCACAGAGCAGCTACCTGCTCTTTACACGACCCGATCCCGACCAATCACAGCGCTGCTACCGATGCACGCAGTAAGCCATTTACCGTTTCCTGTGTAAATAATTTACACATATGCTTAGTCTCACACAGTGTCCCTCCCTCCCTCCCTGTCTCTGGATCCATCCTTCTATCTGGTGCATGATCCAAACTCAAAGACACACTTTTTCACTCAGAGCAAACTGTGCTAATATAATGAATCATTCCACATGCGCCGGGGAGGTCACACATCATGTGCACACGCACACACACACACACACGCACGCTCACGCACGCACACACACACACGCACGCTCACGCACGCACACACACACGGTGTGGATTGCAAAGACAATCAAGGTCATTCCTGCGCTTTGAATAATTTAAGATTTCTATTTGTTGGACATATCTCTCTATTTTTTCCTCCTAAATAAAACAAGCAGTGACCTTTTGACATTGAACATATTTAGTGAGTGTATGTGACAGAATGGGATACCCCAACAAGACACAACACACCGTCCCTCGACGCTCCAGTATGAAGTGTTTTCTTCCTTCGATGGATTTTGGGGATGCACCTGAAAATAAAATGGAAAACTGAGACGGAGGAAGAGAAGACAGGAAGAGAGGAAGAGAGGCAGGAAATGGTCTTTTTTTTTCATCAACATCTTTCATTTGATGTGACAGATAATGAGCTCGCGTGGAGCGATTTGTTTTTTCAGTTTGGTTATTAACGTGATCGAAATGTGTGAAAGATCCGATGTGGCTACTAGAAGAGACGCGATCTGACTCCAAGTCAGCGTAAAACGACAGAGGAGGTCGCTCACAGATCACCTGTTCAGGCCAGAGGAGGAGAAAAAACCCAGGTGAGGTGTGTTGGAGAGGGAACATTTGAAGAGACTCACGCTCGCTCCCCCGCTACGGGAGAATGCACTCGAGGAAAATCGATCCTCTCCCTTCAGAGAAAGAAATTTATGAAGCTGGAACATAAACGCAGTCATGTCCAATTAGCCGCTGTGAATTTACGAGGCGAGGAGAAAGAGGAAGTGGGGGGGTGTGGTGATAAAGACTTCAGCTGAAGCCAATAAGGCGTGTTGCTGATCAATGATCCAGCTTCACTGTCACTGAGGAAACAGTTCACCAGAGGAGCCGCTTTGCTACGTTTCACTAATCACAGATTCATTAACAAACTAACATCAGCTGCTGATGGTTGAAGAACAAACACTGCGAATAATAATTTGTTCACAGTTAAAATCAAATCTACTTCTTGCTGAAAACACTGAATATATGAATATCTTTATAAGTAGTCATCTACCTCTTTTATTTTGCAGTTATGTTTAGGAGCCTGGTGAAGGTATTTAAAGATCTATACCAGCCGTCGTACGTCCTGTTTGGTTTTCAATAAGACAAAGTCACACAAGACGATCTAATATATATATAGAATAATGTGGAGGTGGAGACTGAGCACACGAGAAGAGAAACACACGTCTGAGTAAACACAACCGCATCTGTCCAAGTAATGAACAGACATGAAACAAACATCTGAACTCATAAAAACCAGGTGTGATACGTTTGGTCAAAGTTATCAAAGTGTTTTTATTAATTAAAACCTCGTCTCTCTGACAGTAGAGAATCGTTTCAGACGTTAAATACTGGAAAACTATTTCTTCAAAACTTTGCAGCACGAAGCATGAATAATTCAAAAGTAAAGACGGATGCAACCGTGAAACTGGTGCAAAAGATACATGAAGTTACATTAAAGACATAAATCTGATGAGATGACATGATTTGACCCAGCAGGACCAGAAGCTGCTTCTATAGAAATATTCCTCCTGGAGGACAAGGTCAACGTTGGTATGCACACGGAGCTTCAGTCAGCATCCTGCTTTGGGTGTTAAGTCTTCCTCTCTAACAAAAGCCCTGACACTCATTGCCCATTAGACTCTCAGTCTAGTATTACTCCAGCAATTTGTGCAGCCGCGGTTGTGTGTTTTGTGGTACCAAGGGAGGAAGTTGCTGCGAGCACCGAGCGGGTCTTCTCAGTGACGGCTGATTGAACACAGAGTGTAAGAAGAGGGAGATCTCCTGCTGGGTCAGAGCCGCATCGATGCGGCCTGTCATCACAGGTTAGAGCTCGTCAATGTGGAGCCTCCTCCTCCTCCTGCTGCTGCTCCTCCTGCTCCTCCTGCTCCTCCTGCTCCTCCTCCCAGCCTCGGCAGACTGTCAGGGCTTTGACACAGCCGCCCTACTCCCTCCTGTACTCACTCCTATTTTCTCTTCTCTAAACACATGTCCACAACCCAATTTAGCCACCACACTCCTCAGTGAGCACTGGTGCGACGGGGTGAAGCTCCACGGGATCGACGGAGAGAAAAAAATCAAAAACCAGATGGATTATAAAACAGTAAATCAGAGAGGACGAACAGATGCAAAGACTGAACGACTGGAACCAAACTGTAAATGAAATCTGAGAGTAAATGTTACAAAAATAAAATAAAGAGGAGGAGGAGGAGGAGCGTGCAAAAGAGAAAGTAAGAGAGGGAGTGATAGCTGCGTCCCCAGAGAGGAATGGAGGCCTCGGCGTTGACTACAGTAAAGAGACAGATAAAGCCCCATTAACTGCTGCTTCCAGCTGCTTTCTCTGGCTCTGCCACCACACGACTCCCCCTTGATGTTTGTTTATCTTTCTTCTTATTTATTCCCCTAATTGCTGCGTCTCTGCGACTAAAACGGGCGCTATCGTATCATTAAATACACGGAGACGTCACAGTCACACGTGTGGACAGTGTCACACGCCGACCGGCAATTATTTCATCAGTCGACACTTAATCACCTGAGAGCTTTAGTCGGATGTTAAACATGTTGAAAGTAAATGTATCGAGTTACACGATCGTAGGTGAACCGACTGTTTCAATTATCAGGTGATTTAAAGGAAACTGTTGTTATAATAATTAAAAACTGATCTAACGTGACTTCATCAACTGTTTTAAAACATCGTCACTTCATTAACTCGTCTGTTGTTTCCATGACGACGATGACGATGTAAATAATGACTCGTTATTGATGATTAGCCATTTATAACCAGTTGATCAGTGTTTATGACTGATCAGTCATTTAATGAAGAGATGGATCCGTCTATTTAGAGATAAAACTGTTTCATTGATGAACATTTAATCTGTTGGTTTTAATTAAACCAGGAATCTTCTCCGTCTGTTTGTCAACTGTTGTTTACTTCCTGTGACTGAATTTCAACTGAAACGTTTCTGTCTGGTTTATTCTGGTGAATCCAACATGAATCGATCTTCACTGTTACATTTGTATCAGAACTGGTTCAAATCTGAAAGTTAACAAGTTGTTTTCATCTTCAGCTGCAGACGAGCGTTACAGTATCGCCCCCTGGCTGTCAGGAGGATGACACCGGACCGGACCGGACCGGACTAGACTAGACCAGACCAGACTAGACTATGCCAGACCGGACCGGACCAGACTAAACTAGACTAGATCAGACCAGACGGACCGGACCAGACCAGACCGGACCGGACTGCACCAGACTAGACTAGACTAGACCAGACCAGACTAGACTATGCCGGACCGGACCAGACTAGACAAGACTAGACTAGACCAGACCGGACCGGACCGGACCTGACCAGACCAGACTGCACCAGACTAGACTAGATCAGACCAGACCAGACCAGACCAGACTGCACCAGACTAGACGAGACTAGATCAGACCAGACCAGACCGGACGAGACCAGACCAGACCAGACTGCACCAGACTAGACGAGACTAGATCAGACCAGACCAGACCAGACCAGACTGCACCAGACTAGACTAGATCAGACCAGACCAGACCAGACCAGACCAGACCAGACCAGACCAGACCAGACTAGATCAGACCAGACCAGACCAGACCAGACTGCACCAGACTAGACGAGACTAGATCAGACCAGACCAGACCAGACTGCACCAGACTAGACTAGATCAGACCAGACCAGACCAGACTAGATCAGACTAGATCAGACCAGACCAGACCAGACCAGATCAGACCAGACCAGACCAGACTAGACTAGACCAGACCAGACCAGACCAGACCAGACCAGACCAGACCAGACCAGACCAGACTAGACCAGACCAGACCAGACCAGACCAGACTGCACCAGACTAGACGAGACTAGATCAGACCAGACCAGACCAGACTGCACCAGACTAGACCAGACCAGACCAGACCAGACCAGACTAGATCAGACCAGACCAGACCAGACCAGACCAGACCAGATCAGACCAGACCAGACCAGATCAGATCAGACCAGACCAGACCAGACCAGATCAGACTAGATCAGACCAGACCAGACCAGACCAGACCAGACCAGACCAGACCAGACCAGACCAGACCAGACTAGACCAGACCAGACCAGACCAGACCAGTCGCTCATTTCAAACTAAACCCGTATCAATGTCAAGTCAGTGCAGCTGATCAACATGGTTGTGACTCATAATTACAGCAGCTCATTAAACCTCCAGGTTGGACGTGTTGTTTCTCATGTAGACTTGACTCTATTAATGTATTAATATATTTATGTATATATAATATATATGTACATCCGTTAATGTATGAATCTATTAACATCCATTAGTTATTACCTCTCTCTCTCTCTCTCTGTCTCTGTCTCTGTCTCTCGTCCTTGGTTGTCTTCCCTCCTCTCACCTTCTCTCATTTCATCTCAGTAAATAGACAGGCCCGTGATGGATCCAGCTGTCCCGTCTTAACTTCCTTCAGCTCGGTGCTGCTGCTCCCACTTTGATGACTTTGCAGTGAAGGCAGACATCTTGCACATTAACATATGATTGTGCCCATGTATTATTTGTGTGTGGAGGGACAGAAGAGAGAGGGATTGGGAGAAATCCCAGTGCAAGCTGTCAGCCTCAGAGAGAGAGACAGAGACACAGAGAGAGAGAGTCACATCATTCATGTGGAAGGAGAACAAACCTAGAAGTACTCTGCTCTTTCCAGGGGTGTAACTATGTGGCAGCAAGTCAGAAAAGCAGGTCAAGGGGATAAAGTGTCCGAGGAGCTTCAACCTACAACAACTGCAGCTCATAATTAACGATTAAATGAGCAAGTGATTTAGTTGATATCAGGAAATCTACTGGTTGGATGTGTCATTTCCTCTGCTGCGCTGCAGCGACGCACCTAGAAAATCACTCTGTTCTTTTCTCATTGATTTTAAAATACAACTTCTAGACGCTGCACTCGGCGGCGCAGCCACTTCTCAGATGAGACAGATGAGATTTATCAGCCAAGATGCAGCAGATCAGAAGCAGTGATATGTTCAACGCTGTCAGTCAGTCAAACGCAGGCATTAGTCACCGCGCCTCCGTGTCTCTGATCTGTTGTCTGTCATCATCACCACACACACACACACACACACACCTGTCTCATTCCACACACATTCCCTCACACTGAAGAACACATGCGTTATTTTCCTCCATGAAAAGAAAGATGTTCAATTTCCATCCGTACTAAGTGGACGGCTCGCGTCCTTCAGACACACGGAGGAAACGAGGCCTCTCCCCGCCGCGTCCTGTCAGCCCGTCCAGCTGATCACAGGGAAACGTGGGTAATTTATAGGACGGAGAGCAGCGGTGATATAACACGCTACAACAGTGTGTGTGATCCACCGTCACACAGGGTTTTTCACTCATCGTTATTCAGGATGTAAAGTAAAACGAGGCGTTGAGGGTCGATCGGCAGAAACATAAACCGAAAATGAAAAAACAAAAAAAAAACCCCAAAAAAAAAAAACCTCAGATTAGTGTGAGGAAGGAAGATTGAAGTCAGGATACAGAGGCCGTTCTTTGAATATTTGATGCAGACGGATAGATGTTCACTCCAGTGGAACAAACCGGATCCGAGTCCAGTCGCTCATCTGGAAAAGGTTGTAATTTAAAGTCGTAGCTGCCGAGTGTCCTCCACATCCTCATCTCCTCCTGAGGCACAACTTCAACCTCCAGATCAGAGCACCTGGGTCCTGGCCTCTGATCTGACACACACACACACACACACACACACACACACACACACACACACAGGTTGATACACGCAGGCTCCTTCAAACACACAAACGCCCACACACACTAGTTTCACAGGCCGTAATCGTAAACAATAATTTTGTCTTAGATAGAGACGGAGAGTGGGTAAATAGATTGCCAACAATCTTTGGACTCTCAATTATTCTGCTCTCAGCGTTTGGAGAGTGGATTCATTTTCTTCTTCTGTTTTATTTTACACTCCGGCTCCACTTTGTGTCTACGCTGCCGAATTACTTAGAAAGAAAGAAAACGTAGCCATCTTTGATTGTTTTGTATGAGAATTAATTATCAAATTCAACAGATTAAAACATGACAACGTTACATATTTGCTGTGATGATCATAAAGATTCAGTGAAAGTGGAATCGTTCGGTTTAATTAACCAGCGGAGGCAGAAAGTAGTGATTAGTTTGGTTATCAATTAACTGGATGATCAGACTCTTAATGACTTTCATTTATTCTATTTGTCTTTAGAATAAAATGTAACGTTGTTTCATTCACATCGACAATAAAAACCTAAAGATATTGATGTTGTTCTTTATAAAAACTCTTTGATCCTTGTCAGATTTCTAAAGACTGAAGTGAAGCTGGACTTGGTTCACATGGAGACAGAAATGTTGTCGCTTCGCCAACGTTTTTCTGAGGATTCAAGACAAACAGTGGCTGTGATATATATAAATTATATAAATATATTTAATTAAATCTTCATCGTCCTCATCTACTGTTTCTAAACCAGTTTCACACACACACACACAGGTTGAGTTATAAACTCATTTCTAATGTTACGTTTCTTATTTTTTCTTTTTCTCAGGTTCACCCTCAGTAAACATCAGAAGCAGTTTTATACCTCGACTCTGTCAATCTTAATTCAATTCGACCATAAAAGCTTCGTTCTCTCTTCCAGGATCAAACCTCGTCTGTGTCTCACTGATGTAGAGACGATCATCAATCCAGCTCCATTACCGGAGCACTTCCGACCAACATCTCACCTCACATCTGTTTTCTCTTCCTAAAGGTGCAAGTGTAACCTCCACGCCTCCCAGTGCCAGGTGCAGGACGGGAACCTCCAGTGTCAGTGTGAACACAACACCACGGGTCAGGACTGTCAGCGCTGCAGGAAAGGCTACAAAGCCAAGTCCTGGAAGGCCGGTTCCTACCTGCCCACGCCCAACGGGACCCCCAACACCTGTACGTACTGTTCAAACTCACCATCACCAGCTGCTGACGCCTTTAATGCTCCTTTACTATCAACGTCTCTACCAAACATCCACTGTTCATCTAAAAACAAAGAAACCAGAGAGTGTATGGACTGTGTGTTTGTAGAGTGAATTAGAAGTTAAAGGAAGCTGCCAGCTAGCTTAGCTAAGCACAAAGACTGAAACAATTGTGAAACAGCTAGCCTCTGCATCCCAACACTAATTAACACACTTTATCTCATTACTTCCCGAGATCTACGCTGCAACTGCTCCGAGTCGACTTCTCTTCTGTTACATTTAACAAATGACACCTCATGTGTCACCTGGTGAACACGAGGTGATTTTATTACTTGATATTTTAACAATAAAGCAGCTGCTGACGTTAGTGTCATCTACATTTCTTATGGTAATTTTTATCATCCCCTTCTAGTGGATATAACGTGTGATTTTATGTTTTAGCTCTGATTTGGTCTCTAATCAACCTCTGTGTTCACTGGTTCGTTGATAACTTAGTCTTCAAACTGTTTGATGCTGAAGATGATGAACGATGAAGTTTTATCACTGAAACAAATCAAAACGAAGCACAGAAAGATTTTAAAACTCAGTAGAGACGATGCTGTTTACCGCCATCTTCAGTCAACGAGAGCGATTACACAGTGTTTTATATTTAACTCTATATTTAATATATATTTATCTGGATCATCGGATCGTCCCTTCGTGTCGTCTCTGTGGGTTCAGAGTATATTGTATGTATAATATATGTGGTGACACCTCAGAGTCTGAGCTGTTGTTTCCTGGACGTTATACAAAGTTTTCTACCCACGTATTTCACCCAGGAGCCTTCAGCATGTTGTTGTTTCACGAGGGAATAAAAGTGTCAGCGGTTTGTGTTGGTTCACGTTAGAAACACAACACAACATCATCTGCAGCTGAAAACTCACTGATGACAGAAAAACAAACTGTTAGCAGAGCGAGTGGAATAAAACAACACGAAGACGTTAAACCAACGTTGCTCCACTAACTGTTCGTCCTCTTGTTACTTTATAATGTGAACAGTTCAGACACATGATTGGTCAGCAGGTATCACAACATCTGCTGCTGATGTTTGGGACCTTGAGAGTAAAGACGAGATATAAATAGACTGTGTGTTTCAACCAGGAACTGGTCAGAGAGAAATACATGGAACTATTTATTTATGATCACAGAGACAACGTTGTTTCTACGGTTCACAATCAGTTTAGTCTCTTCTCATCTCTGAGTTTTCCTGCTGAATCGATACGACGTCGTATTTCATTTTTAATCATAGGTGCAGAATCACGACATTGTAGGTTTTTCTCATCACTCCCAGGTCCTGAAAAAACAGGATCAAGGGGACGGGAGTTGAAAAGACAGGAGAGAGAAGTCGATGCAGCTTTCTGAGTCGTCCTCACCTCGGTGCAGAGAGCAGATCAGAGCGGTGTAACAACGCGGGAGTGCGTGGGGGGAAATCCTCTTGGAGAGCAGAGCGGCTACAGTAGCTAGCTATGATAAAATAATAATCTAGGGCAGCCCCTCCCTGGTTTTCTCCTTTCAAACAATCACACACACACACACCTGTACCTACACACTCACTGCAGAGCCGCTCTATTGTCAGACTTTTTTTTAAATCATGCAGCTGTTTCTTTCCAACCTACTTCTAAAGGTACCGACACACCTTCACAGCCACGCCAGCCTTTTAAACTCCTCAGGCCCATTAGTGGAATTTAAAATTTAAAATGTTTGCAACTTTCTCGGTGGAAATGTTACACAAAATGTCTGCGGCTCGTGAAACTGTTGGGTCCCCACAGATTACATAATGCATGTGGAGCTACGCTCACTATAAATACAATCATGGGCAAATATGCAAGAAGGGCAAGAAAGTTTTGATTGGAGCGAAGACAAAGTGGAAGTAAATGCTCTTGTAAAACATACATATATGATGAGGAGCTCTGAGGGAAGGAGTACCAGGTTCAACCGGGGCAGCGGCTCCAGGACCTGCAGATCTGGTCTACGACTGATGAATGAGGCAGAGTCGAGTCTTTAGTCAAACTGAATGTATAAATAAACACGGTCTCATCTCGTCTTCCTTCTCTTCTTCTCTTCCAGGTACAATCGCTGGTTCCCCCTCCGGTTCTAGTAAGTAATAATGCAAAGCAGGAGAGGCGGAGCTGCGCTGCCGTCTCTTCCTGTTGTGTCTGAGTTTTTGTTGCATTGCTTTTGATATTTTAAGTTTTAACCCCGTCCTGTCCGTGTGTTCGTCTCCTCGACTCTCTCCCTTTCCTGTGATGTTCTCCTCGTTCTGTTTCTTTCTCCCTGCGTCTCTTCTCTCATCGGTTGCCGCAGCTCGGCCCCGTGTGCTTCATTATTAATAGGCCTCTCTGTCGCCGTGTCCTTTCATCACAGCACATCACACTAACCTGCGCAGGAGGAATTCTTCCACGGTCGTGCTTTTCTTATTTAGAGTAAAGACAGTGGTGTTGATGGATTGAAGAGAGGGCGGACGGGAGAGAGGGAGGGTTGGGTGAGAACGAAGCAGCGGGGGAGAGAAGGATGTGGGGAATATGTTAGTGTGTTGTAATGCAGCGTGATTCCGGGTGAGGAGCTCGGGGAGGCGGGAATAAAGGGAATTTGATTAGGGATTCTCTCTGTGGAGAGGCTCTCAGCCTCCGAGCTGTTAGACAGAAACGATCGGCAAAGTGGCAACATCAGCCCTGACAGCACCGGGCTTTTCTCCACGTGGCCCAACAGTAAAAAGGCTGATGCATGAATAGACTGAACAATTGGACCGCACTGCAGAAGTCTGCGTTTCAAACAGGTCTCGTCTCACAATTTGACACGACTGTGAAGTTACAGTTTATGAAGAAGACGCAGCTTCAGAGGTTCACTGTGTCACATCGTCACTTTGACTTTTACTTTTCTTGAATCTGAAGATGAGACGGAGGGTGAAGATGAAGGTGAAGGTGGACCAGAGGGCGAACAAGCAGCCGCCTCAGAAGCTGAACGGCCTCAGGCTGTTACCCATGAGCCCTATGGATTCCCTCAGGAAGGTGTGAGAGTAGCTGAGCTGTAGCCAGAGGTAGAGTAGTTAGCATGTAGAGTAGAGAGTTGACTGTGGGGATGGACGATACAATTATCACGATCAGAAACAAAAGATCCCACAACAACAACGTCAAACCAAGACGTCATTCTCAGCAGCTGCATCAGTCCAACCTCATCATGTAACTGACACACGTAGGAGAGAGTAGGAGCTGGATGAACAACTTTATATTCAGTTTTATTCACTGATCAACAACTAAATAAATGTATTTATTTCTATCGTCAAGCCTACTGACAGTTGTAGTTACTGATGGATTTTATTTATGTTCATTTACTCTGTCACATGAAGGAAAAGTTTGATATTTATTTTCTGGTGAAACATGAGATGAGACCATTTCTATGACTCGTGTCTTTATGTTAATCATCAGTTCATCTTATTTAGTTTAAGTTTTTTTAGTTTTAGTTTTGAAGACTAAGCTAAGCTAAGCTAAGCTAAGCTAATCAGTCGGCCTCCGTACGTTTGGTTAAAGTATCTGAGCGACGAAACCATCCTGTGACTGTGACTTATAGAAGCTGACAGTAGATGTGTTTCTGTTTACGTACACATCATTTATAATTCACCATGTGACTTACACGTCGTCCATTTCCTCGTATACATCCACGGTCTGACGTGGCCGCCCCATCTTCAGAGAGCAGACGTCAAACTATGCGGACGTTCAGACTTCATTTGTTCTGACTGACTGACTTCAAGACTCTGTCAGCTGCTCCAGGTACAGTAAAGTGGTCCTCCAACCCCGGCTCGGCCCCGGGCTAAATTTAAACCTGCCATCTCGGGCGGCAGCCGACCGCTCATGTTCCACCAGAAAAGCACTTAGGATGTCGGAGGGTTTCTCCTCCGCCGCCGTGTCGTCAAACTTTTGTGTCTGAAGGAAAGAGCCATTAGGAGCGTTTTCTGAACAGCGCAGCACTTTTGTTGCTTGACTGACATCAGAGGGGAATTCAAAACAATTCAGTGATTAGATTTGATTTAGGACAGAAACTTTACGGTTGTATAAGCAGCCTTAGATACAAGCTACAGGATAACTTTTAACTCTGTGAAGGACACAACATCACATGTGGACGTTTGGTTCATGCAGCTGACAAGTATCTTCATCATCAGTTAAAATGATGAAACAAGGTCGATGTGGTCAAATGTTTGTCAGGTAAAAACCCAAAGATCCAGTTAAACCTGTGACCTTTCAGCTTCCTGCAGCTTTAATCCATAAAGTGTCGTTCACTGGAAGTTTATATAGTTTTTAGATCTGAAAAATAAAACTAAATACAACAAATTATGCAACTTAATCTGCAAAATCTAGAATTAAAAACGCTCTCCTGCACTTCTGGGACAGAAAAAGCAGATCACACCAAAGTAGAGTTGTATTTTTTATCCCAGGTTTAAAGAAGAGAATTTGGCTTGAGCCTGACCCTGATGTGAACAAACCCTTGTTATCTGTGTGTGTGTGTGTGTAGATTTCTGGCGGGCATATGGTGCAGTTCAGTGAAACCCATAAATCATCTTCATCCTTTCTTTTTCCTCCCGGGATCTAAGGTCTTAGGTTCAGTTCTCACAGTGCGGCCGCCACTACTGTTTGTACACGCACACACTGATACACACACACATACACACACACACACACTTTTTATCATGTCATGTGACCGAGGCTCCTGTGACATTGATAACTAAATCTCACAACATTATTTATGTGGAATAGCTGAACGTGTGCTCTCCTCAGTGTTATTATTAAACATGTAGAGAAGTCGTCGCGACCTGATAAATGATAAGTTTCTGTTTAAACATCACAATGTGTTTACAGCTCAGACAACGTGTCACGGTCCGTATCCTCCGTCATGTTTCTGTCCCAGTTAAGTCCCTGAGCATGCTCCGACGCTGCGGCGCTCCGATGAGGATTAGAGGCCGATTGGCAGGAGAGTCTGATCCACTGAGGCTGCGGCTCATTGGTCAGTTGCACAGATGGGCGTTTGAGAGCGGGGGGGAGGTCACAGAAACCAAATCCTAAACCCCGGTCCACCTATCCCGACCACACACGACCCCACTTTATCTTTTCATTCAAACACGTAGAAACAGAACAGACGCGACGTCGTTCATCGGATCTGGACCAATCTGGACCAATCCTCCGAGCGCCGCCTCGTCTCCTCCGGTCAAGGTTGAACTGGACTCACAGAGATTGGATCATGTCTGGAAAATCATGTGACACATTAATAACGTCCGTGCTGTCACTCAGACATTAGTCGTCCCGGCGACGTTAACGCACCAGAATCACAATTTCTTCATTAGTGTGAAGTTAAATCAGCGAGGTAATAAATGATGGGAATGCTGCGACTGACAGGTGACATTAAACACTGTTCTCATCATTTCTCTGCTTAGTTTAAAGACAAATTATCTCATCAAATGCAAATACATTTGTACAAAACAGCATCAAAAAAAGAGACAGTTAGACATGAACTGACAGTGTGTGTGTGTGTGTGTGTGTGTGTGTGTGTGTGTGTGTCTGTGTGTGTGTGTGTGTGTGTGTGTCATGGGACAGTCAGTCAGTGCATCTGCACATGTTGGAGGGTTATGTAATGAGTCAGATGAGGTAGTTGATGCGCTGTGTGACAGAGTGGTGGCGCTGTTATAAACTGTTAAATGACACCAGGACCTGGTGTTGTTTTTATTTCTCTACCTTCACATCCAGAACCCGTCGCTGGAAACTTACATTTCAGCTCTTTAAACTCTCATCACACTGAACTAAGTCAAGGTAGGAACGTTTAAACGCGCTGAGATTTGCTGCGTATAGAAGCGACTGCAGATAGACGCCGACCATGTAAACTGCTGCTTTTACTGATGATGTAGTGACTTAAAGAAACTGGCAGATCCTTCGTTGCTTGAGCTTGAGACGCTTCCTCCATCACTGCTTCACAAATATCTAGTATACAGACTTGATACAGAGCTGCACGACCATTGTTGTTGAGTTTTTTCTGTGATTGTTTCGTTTCTAACGTGTGTTTTAGGTCATAATTGTGGATCAGTGATCAGTAAATCAGTGAATCTTCACCATCACTTACTATCAGACCAGAAAATGAAGTAATTCCACTAAATTTCCTGTATTAAAATGTCAGAAATTAATGGTGTAATACATCATGATATGCAGCAAAAAGAGAGAAGAGATGATATTTTGTCTCATTAACCAACTGCTGCTGAGAACGAGTTCATCCGACCGTTGTAGACTCATGTTAGTGAAGAGATAGTGATGATTATCCAGGACATCAGGGAAGAATTACACCGCCACTTTAATGAATTCATATCATACTGTAGTTAACATATTGCACCACCATCAGCTGATGAATTCATAGATGAGTTATCGACCGTTTGTTTCATTTAGACGCGACAGAAACAGAAACCGACTCGTGAAAACACACGTGTTGGTCTGGACACGACGTCACAGGTGTAAAAAAACACTGTGATTTCTTTTTACAACCACATGAACAATAGTTGCACCTTCAGCAGTCGCTGTGTTTGGAAGAAAACGCCTCCACCTCAGTTTCCAGCACTGAAAGGGTGGAGGAGCAGCGCTGAGTTTAGCCGATCTGTGAAATCACACTTTCATTGTGTGTTCTCGCCTGTGTGTGTGTGTGTGTGTGTGTGTGTGTACATATATACGTACACACACACACACACACACATTTATACACAAACACACACATATATGCACTTTAAAAAAAGGAGAGCTCGGCTTTCTTTGGCTTTTCTTTGGATAAACAATCTGAGGCAGCATCTCTTATGCTAATGTCGTCTCGGGCTCGTTCCTCATCGTATTTACATCCTCCGTCCTCACACAAGAGATGCAACGCAGAGCTCAGCCACACTAACAGACAACGTGTTACCCACCGGGGCTTCGTCTGAACCCCTCGCTCATCTCTGGGGAGCATGTGACACACTTCCTGTTACAACGGAGACTCTCCCTCCTTCAGCGTTCACTTCATCAGAGGAGCACCGCGTTTATTTGACACCGGAGGAGTTTGAACCTTCAGAAATAATCCCCGATCACGAGGTTGTCGCTCATCATCGCCATCACCATCATCCGTTCATCCTCCATCCTCAGACTCACGGTCACCATCACACCAGTTTGGTGGATAAACAGTCAGAGACGAAGCTCAGTGAGACGGGAGGTAAGACACACCCAGTAGATCCACAGTAGACGCCCCCAGAAAACACAATAATCTCATTTACAATCAGGAGATCATTTTCATTTCCAGCCAGACGGTGGTTTTTGGTCTGAAATGGACAATTTTTAGGAGGTTAAAGTCACTGACATGCTCTTATATACGAGCTATAATGCTTTTATGTTGCTCAGCATCATATTGAATGTCAGAGCTGCTTGTTCAATTTAGATAGCGACAGTGAAATCTAGTTAATGTAGATGAGAGAGTGAGTCTGAGCGGCCGACGTCAGTGAAGCTCCAGGAGGTGAAAGAAGCGACAGGAGCAAAACTAAACAGGAACATGCAACCTCAGGTTCCCACGGGCCCGAGTTCATATTTGAAGTGTGGAGATATAAATAAAACGTTCACGTGTTTGAGGTCGTTGCCGCTGCTGTTGAAGCTCCATCACTGTCACAGTTTACTGGGCAACAACAAACGGCCGGCGCGGAGCAACGGGAACATGAACGTTCAGGCGTCGGACGGTTCGAGCTCAGACGAGACAGATTAATGTCAAGAACGGTTCGACTCTCTCAGGCCCCCGAGGAGGCAGAGGTTACTGAGATTAAACGCGTTTATGTTTGGCGCTGGTTGGAAGCAACCTGGTCCTGCTTCTACACTACGGTTCAGTTTTTAATTATAGCTGCCGTGTGTGTGTGTGAAGCGGTGACAGATGTGTGTGTGAGGGAGGGTCTAGTGGGCAACATGAGTGGAGGTAGGTGGGGGTTATTTGATGAGATGTAATGATGGCACGATGCCAGTTGTGTGAAATGGTTGAAGGTGCTGTGAGAACAGCTGCTGGCGTCCTGTCTCCCTGGAGCCTCAGGGAGGAGAGGGGGAGGCAGGGGGAGACCGCCTGAAGGGGGGACGCTCCGCGGGGGAGCGGGACGGCTGCAGGATCCTCCTCTCTGAAGAACAACAACTAGAGATGCACGTCGCTCGTGTGAAAACACCTCAAGGGGAAACACAGATGGAAAGGCGCGGCTCCGTATCCTCCAGCGGTCTGACGATCATTACTCCCTCAACGACGTGCACCGCGTGGTCACCGGACGTGGTCCGTTACCTGCGGTTTGAGTTTGAATCGTCTCGGTGACGAGGACGACGTTGGCTGTGATTTATTGAATTGAGCACGTTTGTTGTGATAAATAGAAAAAAAAAAAAAAGAGGTTTGATCTACAAACTGAACTAGTTTCACATCTTTCATATGTGCTCATTGTAGCTCTAAAAACCTGAAGCAGAGGATCCTGGGAATGGCACAAAGCCCCATGGGAAAGAGGGGAAATACAGAGAAAAGAAGAAGAAACAACTTGAGCAGGAGACAATTGAAAATGCAGTAAAAGTGGGATGTGTCTGTGGCACTAATATGAGATGTTGAGTGTGAGACAATAAGGAGCTGTTACTGTAACGTTACACAACCGATGAATATTCAAACTCGGAGTAAATACAGTAAAAAAGGAGCCGAGGCGACTTCTATTTCTCTGTTATATCTGAGAACAAAGAGGCAGTCTGAGGCAGTAGCAGTCAGAAGATTTCAGGACACTCAGATAAAAGTAAGTGCATGTCATTTCTTTCACACCCAGAGTGAAAGTGTGGTGATGAAGGAGTTTCTCAAGCTTCACTTTACTCTCACAGCTTTGTCTCAAAGCCCAGGGCTGAGGCCCCTGATGGGGCGATCCACTATCTGACAGAAAAAGACAAGAGAAGGAAAACAAGGTCTCAGAGGAAGAGAAAGAGAAGCGGACGATATCAGTAATCTTTACACTGCAGTGTCAGCCTAATTATAAAGTTCCTATTGTTGAGGTTGCTGAGGTAAAGTACCTCATGTAGCATGTAAAGTACCTCATCTGATGTCTCCTCTTGTTTGTGCTGACTGGTGACAGTTTCCCAAATGTCTGAGAAAAACGGCCACAAAACAACAAAAACAGCTGCGCTTGAAGAGAAACGGAGGGAGGAGGAAAGAGAAAGAACAGCAGAAAAGACAGGTATTTCTGATATGTAGCTGTGGACTTATACACGGTAGCTTCCTTATGGTTCAGTAAATACACAGCAGATGAACTCTGACAGCTTCAAGGAAAAAAACCGAGGCAGTGAAACGATGGAAATGTATCTGAGTTTCTGTCTATAAGTAAATATAATCTATAGAGCTGCTTTTACTGGAGACAAAGACATGTAACACGTATGTTGTTGAGGATGATGATGGTTGTGATGTTTCAGTTTCTAAGGGACATGAACACGAGACTCACGGCCCCAAGACACCTTCATCCAAACATGACGCCGAAGGAACCGCTGACAGGAAAGGTATCTCATTCAAACACCACGTAGCCGAGAGGTTTTCAGCATCAAACCGTTTCCTCTGACGTCAGTGACTGTTTTGTTGCGTCAGTTTCATACGATCAGGAGACTCACGGCCGCGTGACGACACACTCGTCTGAACACGGACAGAAAAAACCGGAGGAAGTGAAAGGTAACTTCTGCTAGTGTCGATGTAGAGATTTAGAGTTAAATTAGAGATGTGCAGTTAAAACACGGCTGAAGAAACTACAACACTTCTCATGTCTGTTTGATCGTCAGTCGTCAAGTCTGAGGAACACGGACGCAAAGTTGCAACCTCGTTAGATCACGGACGAAAAACCGATGAAGGAAAAGACAGAAAACCTGCAGAGACAGGTACATCTCTTATAGGAACATATAGAAGAGTAAATCTACATATAACATATGTCGGCACATGTACAGTTGACTGAGACTGAAGTTTAAAGACGACTGTGGTGTTTCAGTTTCCCTCAGATCTAACCAACATAAAACAGTCAGTTCACCTGGACATGGACAGAGCAGAGAGGAGGACATAAAGAGGACAGGTACATCTTCTACATGACGCCCACGGTGTTTTACTAGTTATAGTTCAGCTGCGACGTTGTAAATCTGTTGGAAATGAAACTTTTCTCAAAAGCTAAACTGTGCAGATCAGGTATTAAAAAAGCAGCAGCAGCCAAATGTTTGTTGTTAATAATTAATGATGGTGTCAGATCCACACACAGTCGAAGGAAACACACGTGAGATTCCTCCGGAAACAACCGGACAAGAGGAAGAGGAGCTCAGAGCAGGAGACGCTGAGAGGAAAGGTACCGCTCCGCCTGTGAACCGTGCACACTCGTCGTGGTAGAAATACAATTTAACTTGACACTTTGTTTGTTGTGTCAGTAACTTTGAAGTCTGAAGCTCACGGACAGAAAACTACAACCTCATCTGAACACGACAAAGTCAGAAAAGGTACCTGGTCCTGATCCCGGTTCTGGTTCTAGTTGTAGCAGCAGATGTTCATTCGGTCATTTAAGTTTCAGAATAGTTTTGATTGTGATGTTTTCGGTGTCAGACCCTCACGTACACGAGAACCATCACGGACACAAAACATCTTCATCTGGTCACGGGGAGAAAAGAGAAGAAGAGAAGAAAGGTATCTGCCCCGTCTCTTCGTAGTCATAGAAACACACTTTCGGTTCAACTTGGCAGCTCAAAACTCAAACTCTTCCCTCGTTCAGTCTCACACGCGTCCGAGGGACACGGACACAAAACCTCCACTTCATCAGGACACGGAGAGAAAAAACAGGAGGATTTAGAGAGTCAAGGTAGCTGCTGTCTCTTCACTGTGGATTAACCACTAAACTACTGATTTGACTACTGAAACAACATTTCTACTCGTGGTGTTTCAGTTTCCCATCATCCTCTGGGACAAACACATGAAACCCACAGCCACAAAACCACGACCTCATCAGGACACGGTGACGAAAGCAAAACTGACAGCAAAGGTATTGTTTTTATACCAGTAGACGTAAAACACTTACAAACTCAGTCATGTTTTTTCTTCATGATGACAAAGATGATTGTGATGTTTCAGTTTCCCTCCATTTTGAGGAACATGTTCCTGAAACTCACGGCCACAAAACGACAACCTCATCAGGACACGGTGAGAAAAACCTGAAACTCCTAGGAGGTTAAAGTTTTAGAGGAAACACTGTAGCTTTACATGATGTAGATGTAGCAGCAAGTCGACGTGTAGCTCGTAGTGAAATTAACGGTGCAGGAAGAAAGTTTTACTCATGATTTCAACAATACTGACGTTCAGCTGCTCACGTGTTCGAGGGAAATGTTCATCAAACTCATGGACACAAAGACACAACGTCAGGACACGGAGAGAAAAACACTGAACAGAAAGGTACATTCACACACTTCACACTGCAGCAAACGTACACCTGATAAAACTACATGGCTACGCCTGTAGCCAAGTATAAAACTTGTCATGTTCATGACATTTATGATTCGTCAGTTTCTCACACGTCTGATGGACACGGACAAAAAACAACGGTCACGTCAGGACACGGACACGAGGACGTTTATAAACAAAGTAAAGGTATCTATCATATAGACCGAGAGAGCAGAGATCTCCACCACCTTACGCCTCTTCCTCCATCATCTACTGGTCTCTACTCAGTCTCTAGTGTTTCCACTTGGTGCTAGTTCCTGGTTCCAGCTACTGTTTTAGTTCCTACTCTGTGGAGGAACCAATGGAGCTGAGTCGATACTAAAACTTGACGTGAACAGACGCCGGCCACTGATTGGTCAGAGGGAGTGTCTTCACAAGCTGCCACCAGACGCCAGTTGAGTTGAGAGAGTCAACAAAATAATCAAGCTCCATTTTTAAACAGGACAAGAGTGATAGCCATCGTCGTAGCTACCTGGTCGTAAGCTAACCCAGCAACAAGTACAGCATCTCCTCCATGTCCATTAATGTTTACTGATGTTTTAGTGTCGTGACATCGCAGCAGTTTGACTCCACTCACCACATTCACGTGGAGGAGGAACCAAACTGTGATGGAAAACAACGTGTCTGCTGCCAGACTGAGTAGAGTCCAGTAGAGTCCAGTAGAGTCCAGTAGAGTCCAGTAGAGTCCAGTAGAGTAGAGACACAACCACGTGGTGGAGGAGAGACGATAGCCTACCTAAAGTAGCAGACGATAAACTTTAACAAGTTAAATATCGTCACTATTACTGAAGAGAAAGAAATCTCTTGTAAAAACATTTGGATATTTGGATATTTTCTAGAAAAGAAAGATCTGTCTTTTCTCCATCATGTTCGAGATGAATGTAATGTTTCATAAGTTCGATGACACGTGCACGAGACTCACGGCCACAAAACAACCACCACATCTGTGCACGGAGGGAAGAACCAGCACAAAGAGGCTCAGAGAGCGAAGCAGGGTGGAAAATATCTGTTTCAGAAGGGATGTAGAGTTTCCGCAGTGATGGAAATATGCAGCAGATGAACTCAGATTCACCGCTAGTTAAACTTGGAAACTTTCAATTAAAAATGCAGCTTTTGGAAACTTAAAACAGTGCAGGAGAAATACACAATATTTGAATATGTTTGCTATGTTAATGAAAAACTGCGTGTGGAGCACATACATGAAACGTACGGACACAGAACAAGTGGTGTGAGAACACGAAGGTGAATGACAGCGTCAACTTTCTCTTTACTGTTTAACTGCTTAACTTTTATTAACGGTTCAAACTTTGCAGCTTAGAGTAAAATATGTCTAAAAACTGCAGCAGAAACACTAAAGACAGACTCACAGAAACATTGTTGAAAACTTGGTTCCTGTTTGGTTTGTCAGTTACACACAAGTCTGAAGGACACGAAAGTCACGGTGACCAAACTACGTTACACGGACAGAAACAGGAGGCTCAACACAAAGAAGTGAAAGGTAGCACTCGTATTTTAATGTCCTTTTATAAACTAGTTCAGCTGCTACGATTCTCATGTTGTTGATGTGTCAGTTTCCCACAAGTCTGAAGGACTCGGACACGAGAGCCACGGTCACAAGGTCACAACTTCACCTGGACAAGGTATCAGTTCAGGAACTAGTGGTACTGATGATCTAGTATTTACACCAACCAGTAGATGAATAAACACAGATTAACTCCCAAACTTCACTAATGTTACCGTAGCTGACCAGTAGTAGTAGTAGTAGTAATAATAATAATAAAAGATCCCTGAAAACATAAAAAGTAGAATCAACAGAAATATTCAAAATCATTTCTGCTCGTTACTTTAACAACTGTGGTTGTTTCAGTTTCCCACAAGTCTGAGGAGCAAGTGCACGGACACGGACACGAGAGTCCCAGTCAAACCAGTCCAAGCCACACGAGTCATGGACAGTCAAGTCACGGACATGAGAGTCCAAGTCACAAGAGTCCCAGTCACACGAGTCCTAGTCACACGAGTCCCAGTCACACGAGTCCAAGCCACACAAGTCATGGACAGTCGAGTCACGGGCATGAGAGTCCAAGTCACAAGAGTCCCAGTCACATGAGTCCAAGTCACACGAGTCATGCACAGTCGAGTCACGGACACGAGAGTCCAAGTCACACGAGTCCCAGTCACACGAGTCCTGGACAGTCAAGTCACGGACACGAGAGTTCAAGTCACACAAGTCTGGGACAATCGAGTCACGGACACGAGAGTCCTAGCCATAAGAGTCCCAGTCACACGAGTCATGGACAGTCGAGTCGCGGACACGAGAGTCCAAGTCACACGATTCCAAGTCTCATGAGTCCTGGACAGTCAAGTCACGGACACGAGAGTTCAAGTCACATGAGTCCTGGACAGTCGAGTCACGGACACGAGAGTCCTAGCCATAAGAGTCCCAGTCACACGAGTCATGGACAGTCGAGTCATGGACACGAGAGTTCAAGTCACACAAGTCCCAGTCACACGAGTTCAAGTCACACGAGTCCTGGACAGTCGAGTCACGGACACGAGAGTTCAAGTCACACAGGTCCAAGTCTCACGAGTCCTGGACAGTCGAGTCACGGACACGAGAGTTCAAGTCACACGAGTCCTGGACAGTCGAGTCACGGACACGAGAGTCCAAGCCATACAAGTCTCAGTCACACAAGTCCAAGCCATACAAGTCATGGACAGCCAAGTCACGGACAAGCAAGTCATGCAAGTCCTAGCCACGGGAGTCCTAGTCACTCAAGTCCTAGCCACGGGAGTCCTAGTCACTCAAGCCCTAGTCACTCAAATCCTAGCCACGGGAGTCCTAGTCACTCAAGCCCTAGCCACGGGAGTCCTAGTCACTCAAGCCCTAGCCACGGGAGTCCTAGTCACTCAAGCCCTAGTCACTCAAGTCCTAGCCACGGGAGTCCTAGTCACTCAAGCCCTAGCCACGGGAGTCCTAGTCACTCAAGCCCTAGTCACTCAAGTCCTAGCCACGGGAGTCCTAGTCACTCAAGCCCTAGCCACGGGAGTCCTAGTCACTCAAGCCCTAGCCACGGGAGTCACGGACACGAGAGGCAGGCCCATACAAGTCATTCAAGCCACCAGAGTCCCAGTCACACGAGTCCCAGTCACTCAGGTCCCGGACACACGAGTCTGAGCCACGGTCACGGTCAGGCAGCAGCGAGCTCTTCTGTTCACAGTGAAGAGAAGCAGAAAGAAGGACCAGGTACTGGTGGTTTACACGTAGTATAACTACAGTAGTTTAACTAGACAATAGACTAGTTGTAGACGACAACAGAGTAAGATCTTAATCTGGCATCGATCGTTTTGTTTTATATCTGACAAACTGACTGTTGACAGTCAGAACATTTTCCTCATGTGACGTTTCTACCTGATGTGACAGTTTCTCACAAGTCTGACGGACACGGACACGATGCTCACGGACAAACTGGACAAACAAGAAGACCTGAGAGCAGAGGTATCTGTCTTCTGAGTAGAAGTCCAATCAAATTAAGCTCATATGTTTTCATTACGTCAACCGTGATTATTGTGTTTAAGTCTCTGCACATGAAACTCACGGCCACAAAGCAACAAGCTCATCTGTTCACGGTTGGAAAAGAGAGGAGGAGGCAGGAAGAGGAGCTGACAGCAGAGGTAGCTCTTTTATTTGTAGTGCTGCTGATATATTACAGTAAATTACTTGTGGTGTAGTAAATATTCAGAGGATAAAATCTCGCCGTGAGTAAAGCTTGGCACCTCCTAGTGAGAAATGGAAACTGGAAATAACAAAAGCCTCTAAATTTATCTCTTCAACTACATGATAACCTGTCAGTCAACATCAGCTACGAGGCTGAATCTTAATTCAGGAGCAACAGCTCCACGTTTCTGAACCGACACTGAAGGGCAAGAAATAAAAACACAGACGAGAATGAACCAGAGAGGAAAGTTAAAGATGTTCTTAAAATAAACATCACGTTTCTACATGAAGAACAATGTAAACTTGTTGGAATCGTTGATAAGGATCTATGTTATTTTATATCAGATGAATATTGTGGATGTTGTTGTATGTAGCTACATGTAGTTCGGTAGAAACAGTCAGATCATCGACGTCCGTCAACACTTTGATTTAAAGGTTCTGGTTCTTTGTAGTTCACTACGGAGGTGAAACGTGGGGAAGTCACGCGACGACGAAACACACGTCTGGAAAAGATGAGGAGGACAGAGAAGAGAAGGAAAGATCCAGAAGGAAAGGTAGAAAAATAAAACAAATGAAGCCAGAGTTTATCATGACGTAGCGTTACATTTATCTAACGTCAACGGTTCGAAGACTCAGTCGAGTCGTTGGTTTCACGGTCGAATCTTCCTCGTGTCATCAACTTGACATGAAAACTCAACCGTCTTTGAAACAGAACAAGTTTTAGTCTCTTGTGAGGATCGTTAAGACACAGATGAGGTTGTGGTAGTTTAAAGCTCCAGATGATTGACGACTCTCACACAAACAAACGTCTTCATCCCAAAGGGCTTCTCAAACTGTTGATCTCAGGAGTGACGCAGACCCGGCAGTTGTTCGGGATCATTTACGATGATTATAAAGGTGAGTGTCACGTTCTCTGGAGGTGGAGAAGTAGATCGGCAGATCATGAAGTTCTGAACCGTTTGACCAAAGTTGTCGATCCAGTTTCACAACCTGTGGAAAAATTCCTTCTTTTCTTTTCACATTTTTCGTTCTGCTCATGTTTCCTTCCTCTTCATGCATCTCACTCCCTCGTGGTTGTGTTTGATTTATGTGCACGATCAAGGTAAGTAACTTTAAATTTGTATTAAACCATAAACCAACTGCACTGACGTTTCTCTGTATTGACTGTGTTGTCAGAAAAGATGCTCGTTGGTAAAGTCTCTTGACTCTGACGTCGTCGTCTCTGTAACGTCTTTCACCGTTAACAACTGATAAATACCAATAAAGCAGCATCTTGACTCGTAACGTTAATTTGTGGGACAATGTCCCTTCGTCTCTCTAGTCTACGAAGTAATTGGCCATTTATATTTAATTAGGCAGTTGTTCCCCCACCGCTCGGTGCTGAGAGAGGCATTTTATGGTTCTCCTCTCGCTGGCTTCCTTTAAACCAGCTCGTTAATATTTCAGCTGGCATCATCAACCAAACAATAATAAAATAATAATGTGACGGCTGATTAAACAGCTAAACTCCGACTTTTTAATGTGCATTTAAATGTGTATTTGCATAAACATGCCTGGTAAACGCCTCTTTAGAGGACAGTGATGCCTTGCAGCACGCCACTGCAGCCAACTTCTGAAGCTTAATAAAACCTTAATTAGGAACGAGCCACAGCCGAGATAATCGCGGCGAGGATGTGGAGCAACACCCTCCACCTCCAGCTGCAGCTCCAACACCGCTCATATCCCGCTTTTATTTCTCTTTCTGTGGGAAAAAAATGTACACAAAGGTCTTCCTGCTTCTCTCCCTGAGGTTTGGTTTCAGGGTGTAAAATTAGGAGAGAAGTCTTCATTTATGATGCGTTGGAGCGCCTAGCGTGAAACCAAAACACTCTGAGATAATTCATGAACTACAAAGAGAAAATTTAATTAAGAGCTGTGGTTGTGCAGCGCTTTATGAAAGAATTTAAGTCTGTAGAAATGAAGAACAAACAGTGAAAAAAACAGCAGAGTCAGACTGATTTCACAGAAGCAGGTGTGGCCTGAAAAACCTCCACACGGCTTCATATCATTCACCGCAAACTCCCTCGGTCATGATACAATCTACTCATCCAGTAATGTAATCACATCCCAGACACAATTAACATGCCTGCACACACACACACACACACACACACACACACACACACACACACACACACACACACACACACACACACACACACACAGGATGGAGGAATTCCCATCAGTAATCAGTGCAGCACAGTGAAGCAGACTCAGCAACCTGTGAGTGTGGTAATGGAGAGGGAGTGGCGTGTCTTTATTGAACCAATATAGAGTCAGAAAGTCGAGTCATAAAACACACGCACACTCGTCCGTTAGTTCACCGACGTCTAAAACCAAAACTTTCAGACAGAAACGTTGGCGGAGGTCGTCCGTCACTTCCTACTGTCGACCAACAATCCTAAGTTTCACCATTTAAACGTGTGTAAGTGTCGTCCTCTGACTGTAAATGTGTGTGTTGTGTTTCAGACTGTGAGTGTTACGGCCACTCCAACCGCTGCAGCTACATCGACTACCTGAACATCGTCACATGTGTCAGCTGCAAACACAACACCAGAGGCCAGAACTGCCAACACTGCAGACTGGGATACTTCCGCAACGCCTCTGCTGAACTGGATGACGAGGGCGTCTGCATCGGTCAGTGTTCACCGGGACGACAGTGTGTGTGTGTGTGTGTGTGTGTGTGTGTGTGTGTGTGTGTGTGTGATTGAGATGTGCTCCAACTGATTTTTAAAACTCCAGCTCCACTCAGATGTTGTCTTTTTAAACTACACGTCCACGTCTCAGCAGACGGCTCCTAAAACTTTAACACTCTGAGTCTCAGAGACAATGAATATGAGATTAAACGTCAGATTGATCATCTGCGTCATAAACACAACGGTCTGTTACTTCAGGACAAGTGAACGTGAAGTTAAAGCTGCGCCGTCGACATTTACGTCTTAACGTGGGAGACGTTACGCTGCTGTAACTGTGAACAATAAGTCGAGAAGAAGTGAGCAGGAACTAACACCTCAGGTTCATGATGAGCTGATTAAGTTCAGGATCATGTTCAGTGAGTGAGTCTGCATAAATCTACATGAGTTCACTGGTTAAATGAGCAGGAAACTGGTGTTTCTTGTGAACACAATGACTCCAAGTAGAAGCTTTACACCGACATCAAAGCTACGTCATGTGGAGTCGGTTTACATTAGACTTTAATCTGCCTCCGTGAATAAATCTGCACGTTACTGACGATCACATCCAACTTCTACACGTTCAAACGAACAAAAACATCAAAATCAGAATCCTCATGAGTTTTACTGAGCATGTTGGCGTCTTTCAGCACAATGTTTTGGTTGATGTCGTCCATTAGGGGTCAGCTGATGATGCTTCATCTTCACCTCTGTATTTCTCCATCTCTTCAGTCTGATCCTCAGTTTTTATCTGGTTATTGTTACTTTTAAATGGAGAAATGTTCTGATTTTAACTGGAATAAGATGATGATGACATCAGCAGATATTTATAATTACTGTAACCTGAGGAACATTTTGGAAACATTTATTAACATTTTTAACATTTAGGAACATTTAGGAACATTTATTAACATTTGGAAACATTTATTAACATTTAGAAACATTTAGGAACATTTATTAACATTTAGAAACATTTTAGGAAACATTTATTAACATTTAGGAACATTTTGGAAACATTTATTAACATTTAGGAACATTTAGGAACATTTTGAGAACAATTGTTACATTGTAAGTCATCTCCTCCATCGTTTACTGGCCAGTGAATCATAAAAATCGCGCTTTAGTTTAATAGTATAATAGTATAGTAAAGTATAAATTAGTATAATAAATTCTTGCTTTAGTAAAAATAAAATGAGCAGTAACATTATGAGCTGGAGTTAAAATAAAAAGAGCAGCTACGAGTCATTAGACATTAGCCTGATGATGTAATCGGTCAACACAGGAAATTAAATCATTATGAAACTGATGTAAAGAATAATCAATATTGTTTTACTCGTTGTCCATATAAACAGTCAAAGTGATCAGGTGACAACATCTTGACTTTGTTTAGAGACCAGATGTTGAAGTGAACCAGATGTTGAAGTGAACCAGATGTTGAAGTGAACCAGATGTTGAAGTGAACCAGATGTTGAAGTGAACCAGATGTTGAAGTGAACCAGATGTTGAAGTGTCCTCCTTCACCATGTGAACAGGTTGAACAGTCCAACTGTGTCCGTGTGATACTGATGTAAACGACCTCAATGATCCTTGAAGCTCAAGTCGACATTTAAAATTCCAGCTGTGTCCAACACAGTCACTGTAACAACATACACAGAAACTTCGCTCTGTTTCTGGAGACAAACACAGTTTATGTTCAATAATCTTCTATTTGTTTGGTTTCGCTCAACATGGAGTCTTTACACACTCGTCCTTGATAAGTTCACGTCCTAGTCAGAGGTCACTGCGTCGCTGAGCTGTGAATCTGCTGTTGACTTGGATCATGTGTTGGTGGACTGCAGGGGGTTGGAGGGTAAATCACCGTGGTTGGTGGAGCTCCGAGGGCCAGGACTCAGTCAGCACAAATAAAGTCCCATTAACTCGTCTGCCAACACGCTGGCACGTTCAACCACAGCAACAAAATAAAATCAGTCCACACCACAATAATGTTTCTCCTCATGTAACAGCCTCACTTCTGTGAATATTTTATAATTAGTTAACGTGATCTCAGGTTTATCATCGAGGTTCATGTGCTGCTTCATCTTCAGTATCACTGAGTTTCTATAAATAAATCACATTTGATTTGATTGTTTATATTAATTTAACATCATGCCGTCATTTCTGAGGGTAAATGTGAGTTTGTGTTGTTTGTGACTGGACATTTGAATCAGAAGAAAAACTTAAAGTTTTGATTTAATCTGAACAAACTTCTCCCGCTGCCTTTGAAAGCAGAAATCAGACGATCAAAAAGAACCTGCGGTTCTGTTTGGACGGGATTAGATTCCCAAACAACATCTGAGATACGCGGCGCTTTCTGACATCTGGTATTTCTGTGTTTTTCTCTTGAGATGAGAGAAGACTCTGCGGTGTTAGAGGTTGTATGATAGCTGCTGTTTTTATGTCAGTGAAGTCACTGTTGTAAGATGTTAACCTCTAAAAGACCTTGAACAGTTTACGTCGTATGAAGAAGAAAAGAGAAACTCTGACGTAGATAAACGATTCACAACGTTAGTTTGTTGGTGACATATTAGACACTGACACTGATGCTGGAGAAATGTTAGTGGTTTTAACTCCAGGTCAGAGTCTCTGCAGCGTCTCCATCTTTATGTTCAACTCTGTATCTTTATCCTTCAACACCAAAGACAAAACATTTTGATCTAAACTTAATTCAACTCCAGGTCACATCCGCCTCTAAAAAACGAACCAACACAAGCAGCAGATTTCTAAACTTCTCTCTGCCGTTTCAGAGTGTAACTGTAACCAGATGGGTTCGGTCCACGACCGGTGTAACAGCACAGGTTTCTGTCAGTGTAAAGACGGAGCCACGGGGGCCAAATGTGACGACTGTCTGCCGGGTTTCTACTGGAAACAAGGATGTTACCGTGAGTATGAGGCCACATGTTTAGTGCTGTGTTTGTTTCATGTGGTTGAAGAGAAGCTGGAGTCTCCAGGACCTTCCTCGCTGTTTTCTCTCTTACTCCCGGGGGAATAGATCATGTAGCTCATTAGCAGCATCAGCTGCTTCTTTAATTGATGACCCTGTCACACCGTAACCCCATTACAGAGAATCGCCACCATCCAGCATCCAGCCACGGCCTCACACGCTCACATTAAACCTCCAGGAAGGCGTGTTTTCATCCCGGTTTTATTTATTACGCCGACGGTGAAGTAAACACGACCATAGTATGTTGTAGGTTTCACTCAACAGCCAATTATCAGAGTCTAAGATTAAAATATCGTCCACGTCTCCTGTAATTATTCCTCGTCGTGGACGTGTGATCCTCCGTTTTTAGGTCAGATTATGTTGAACAGAACAACTGCACCTCTGAGTCTTTCCTAATGTCTTTTATAGCATTTTAATGATGCAGTTTGTTCCTCATTCATTACTTAACACATCACACATGCAGTGCAGTGTGAGACAATGATTTTAACTTGACCCCCAGAAAGTGCAGGCTTGAGAAAAACAGACAAAAAAAGGAAGTCAGGCAGGTGTTACCTGTTGTGGTCCCCGAGGTAAAGACCAGAGGATTCATCTCACCTCTTTCCTTCCTCCTGTTTTCTTTTCTTTGTTCTTTCTGCCCTGGATTCTTCTCCTGCCCCCGTATCACCATCACCATCCTCCTCCCATCCTCCCGTCCTCTCCTCCTCCTGTCTCTTACTTTAACAAACATCTTTCTTTTGTCTCTGGTCTTTGTTCTCCTCTTCATCCTTTTATCACCTGTCACTTTGCTGTATCCTCTTCATCCCCAACTCTTTCCTTCCCTCTGTGTTTCCTCCTCCTCCTTCTTCTCTCTGTATCTTCCTTCCTCTCACTCTCAGCTAACATTTGTGATGAGGAGATGCTCCAGTGCCAGAACGGAGGAACATGTTACCAGAACCAGAAGTGCATGTGTCCTCCAGAGTTTAAGGGGGTACTGTGCCAACACTCCCGCTGCGAGGCGGGAAAGGACTGCAACGCTGCCTCTTCTCCGCGCCTCTCCACGGCCACCCTGCTGCTCTGCTCTCTGCTAGCCCACCTGCTGGCCACGTTAACTCCCCACTGAGCCACCAACACCCCACCCCTCGGCCCAAGGAGCGTGTGTGTGTCTGTGTGTAAAAGTGAAGCGACGGGGAGACCCAGGAGGACAGTCATGGACCCTGAAGGACACACACACACACACCACAGCACTGGCAAAAAGAGCACACACACACACACACACACACACACACACACACACACACACACACACACACACACACACACACACACACACACACACACACACACACACACACACACACACACACACACTCTTACTATCTCTTTTCACACACACACACACACACACATTAACACACACTTCGCAGGACTGTTACGATACCGTGTGTGTGCTCAGGTGTGAGAAGAGAAAAAGGACAAACAGAGAAACAGGAAAACGACCTCAGAGAAAAACAGATGCAGACGAAGGGAAAAGAAAAAGATCATACCAACCACTGTTCCCTTTATCCTGAGCTGGAGCAACGTGCATCAAACCAAAAAGCATAAACACTAAAATCACCACTGTTTCACTTCAAAGGGAATGGCTGTTGTAACCACGAGGACCTTTTTTTTCTCCGTTTCTTTTTGTTTCTTCTCTCGTTGAGTCGAGGACGTGGTCCGACGCTGCTGACGCCAACGTACTGTCGACCAGGTTTCATTTCCTCTAAAGATGAGACTTGATTTTACATTTATTCTATTTCTGCTGCATTTTTTTTAAAGAATTATATCTTCAGTCATTGTATCTAATGTGCCCACTAACAGTCGCTGAGATTATACATATTATATAATATCCAGAGGGGTTATGAATTATTAAAGACTTTAGTCACTATTATGGTTGTTATAGGAATGAGTGATTGTTGCCACACTTAGCGAGATTTTAATCTTCACAGTATTCAGGAGAATTTAACTTATCAAAAGTCTAAAAAGAGAGAAAAGATATCAACCACGTATCAATATTATATGACATTATTTGACTATTTTTTGTAGAAATTATTTTTGTTTGGAGTTACAATAAATTATAAAAAATGACATTTACAACTCTTCTAAATGAGCATTTTGTTACAGCGAGTGTAAACTGCAGTGTATACGACTGTTATTTTCCTTCTTGTTTGTACTTTTTTTTATTCACTTTGAATCGAGTGTCGATGATTTTCTTGTGTTGGAGACGAACGGCGTCACCGCTTCATCTGTTGGATCCAGTTCACTGACGCCGACGTGCTGTTGAATCATTATTACTCGTTGACAATCACAAAGAAACTGCTTTATGTCCAGAGAATATAAATTATTTTACTCTGATAAAAGTTGCACAGAGCTTTTTATATATATATATATATATATATATATATATATATATATATATATATATATATATATATATATATATATATATCACTTCCAGATGCACCACAGAGCAGCGGCTGATTAAAAATATATGTTTTACAGAATAAAAACCAGTGGAGCAGCTGATTCAGACGCTGATATTTACCACGTTCAGATAAAAATCTGGGAGGTTGTGTTGCTGAGTCAGCGCAGGTACACGGAGGATAAAGAGACATGAACGCTGCATTAAACCAGGATACACCGAACATCACAGATGAAAGAGAAATGACAAAGTCAAGGATCTGGTTTTACTCCTCGCTCTCTGCTGGTAGCTGTGTTAACTCTTTTGTGTGGAGGGATCATCCCCGCTGAGCCCGAACCGCGTCGACAACCGACACGTCGGAGGGAAAAGTTTATGAAGTCGAACGCTGACGTGACACTAAAGAAACACGAACGGCAGGTAGTTCATCGTTTACCTTCGTGACTGACTGGAGGATTTTAACCAAAACTACAAACGTCACAAACGTCACAAACATCCTTCATGTCAACGACTGAAACGTTTCAGATCCATTAAAACAGAAAATATGAGAGAAAAAACACACACACACACACACACACACACACCAGCACGATTCAACATGACAAAGTCTGACGTGTTGATCCAGACTCTAAAGGTCTCAGATCCAGATCCACTCAAAGGTCAAAGGTCAACATGGATTTAAAGTGACTGATTCATTTAACTTTTTTCCAGACACAAACGATTCAGTTGTGACGAGTTTATATTCACAAGTTAAACATCTAAATCTTCATCTTCTTGGTAAATTTTCTGCAAATAAAAACACAATTAAAACAGAAACAAAACACATCGTTTCCACCTGAAGTCTAAAAATATAAAAACACATCAACATGTATGACTTGACTTCACTGACTGAACGAGGGTTTGACCCTTCGAAGGAAGAAAAGATCATAAGTGATTTAATAACACGATGTTTAATGAAATAAATACATTAGTGTTATTAGATTAGTACGTACTGAAGGTCACTGACTGATTTAACGTCACGTCACAGAAATAAAAGAATAAAAACACAAACTCTTCCTGGACTGAAACAGACCAGACAACATATGTTATCAAAGATTAGCACATATATTATTAACATATACGTCATATTAAAACATATTAAATCAAGACTCCTTATAAACTGGTGGTCACAGTTTGTCTCAGTGAAACTTCTGTTTCCAACATTTAGTTTCTGTGTTTGTCGACTTATTTTACTCGTTAGAACATTTAGTATAAAAGCGAAACAGACGTTGTCAGTGTTTTTTATTACAGGTTTAGTTCTTGTCATCACTCTTCTCTAATGAATCTACAACTCTTTCAGTCTGCGCTGATATTTAAGCATTTCTGAATATTCAGGTAAGACGTTAATTCAGATCAAATCATCGTGAGCTCACCAGACCGTGTCAGTAATAACAGTGTTTATTACAGATGAATATTCACATCGATCTAATTAAAATCAGGCAGAGAAACACTACGTTTACAACACGCGTCCATAAAGAATGAATGAGCTCCTCTTTTCATCTCAGTGGCTGAATAATGAGTCAAAGAAACTAAATCATCTTTAAATTCACGTTTCACGCTTTTGTCTCGTTAGCGAGAGCGAGTGGGTGTTTTCAACAAACCGTCGTGTTTATTAAAATAAAACGGTGGAGAACACGTTGGAGCAGGTCGTCACAGACGTAAGACTGTATACGAGGTGCCAACGCCGCTGAATGTGATCAACATGTGTCTGTCATCTCTGGACCTCTGGGTCCTTCAGGCTTCAACGTCTGATTGATCCAGGATTTCTGCTTCACGTCTTTTGCTTTTGTATTTTCAGGTGTGGGGGGACGGGGGGTTGGACGGGAGCCGGTTCACGTCCCCGCGTGGCCCTCGGCTCCGTGTCCGTCAGCTCCACCGTCTCCGGTCCACGACCTGATTTCTCCCGGGGACTTTGAGTGAAACTGATCTCGCGTTTCATCATCTCTGATAAAAACATGAAGGTTTCGGCTCCACAACAAACGTCTGAGAGACACGATCCCTCCGGAAGGAAAAGAAAAGCTGCCCCATAGTTTTTATTGTTTCAGGTGACGTGGACTCGTCTGTTTGACGCCTCCACATCAACAACTACTTCCTGTTTATATCAACGACTTACATCAGCCTCAGCTTCAAGATGAAAACACTAAATTAGACTCATGTTCAGTCACAAAGTGAACAAACTGTAGAACTGAACCACAACAAGAAACGGTTCTACATCGTCTCATAGGTTTCTGCACATTTCAAGGACACACACACACACACACACACACACACACACACACACACACACACACACACACACACACACACACACAGCTACAGTCAGTAAACAGTGTAACTGTGATCAAAGACAGAAAAGCTGAGGCAACAGAGTTTGTTCAGCTTCATTTCATGAATCTGCAGCTTCAACCGACCGATTCACATGAGCGTTGCTCCACATTTTATCTTTTTAAATAAAGTGAATCTGACTTGTTAAACTAGTGTCTCAACTCGGCTTCATCCTGTTTTTCTGCTGCTGCTGAAACTTTTAGTTAAATGTGACGTCAGATCTGATTTAACGAGCCACGGTTCATTTATTACAAATCACATCTGTTGTTGCTTCATCAGAGCAACATTTGAAACAATAAGAGAAGAAACTTTACTTTAGTTCTGTAACAGTTTCTGGTTGTTTAAATGTTAAAACGCTCTTATTGTGAAGTACAACAGGAAGTGATCAGTAACATCAGCAGTAATGATCATCACAGCTGGTCAACAGTTGATTTATCAGTTTCTGAGGCTCAACTCTTCAATACAAAACCTGTTCTACTAAAAACTAAACCTGGTCTACAAACTGTAGTGTGTCCTGCTGAACTAATCAGTCCTACAGAGACTCAACCTGATCCTGATCCTCTGGACCTGATGTATCATGAACATTTATACGTTAAAGTATTAAAACTAGAACGTTTAGATAAAACCACGAGTCAATATTTACACCATCTGTGGTTTTAAGCCTCTAAAATAATCTTTGGTGTTTGAGGCTCAAACTACAACAACGGCTGATTAACTATAATAATGTGACTGATCCGCTGCCAACAGACTGATATTTTACCACATTATGATCTGGATCATCTTCACTGTGCAGCTCTGGACCAGATGGATGAGTAAAGAGTAATAAACACATTTAATGATCAGTAATGAGGCACATCGACGCTTCGGATCATACAGATCGATACTATTGATGAGGACTGATATTATAAAGTAGTATAACAAGCTACATTTTTATATGAAACCACTTTAACTTTCTACTTGAACTTCTGTTACCACCAGAGTGTTTCAGCAGCAGTGAACCTGTGAAAAATCACTGAATAAAACTGCACTAATCAGATGAATAATTCACGTTTCACCATCGTTTAGTTTGTGTTCACAGCAGCTTCGTATTAATGTTTCAACATCAACACGTTGAATCTTTACACGTGAACAAACAGATAAACCAACAATAATGTGAAACTGGAGCTGAGTGATCGCTCAGTTAAATCGAAATCAAACTGCTCCTTGTTAAGTTCCCATCGTTCGACCTGACGAGGAGTCGACGTGACGCTGACGTTAACAGACAAACTGCTGGTTCAACTACCAGGTGAATGAAACGAGACTGATCTGAGGCTGTATGAAAATCAAGTTTACGAGAGCAGAATAAATAAATGAGAAGGACACAGAGTTTAACAGCAGAGGACGGAGACGTCTGGTTCAGTCTTCGGGGACAAAGTCTGAGTCCAAGAAGAAAAACTGAACAAACATAAAAACTAAAAACATTTTTATCCAGCGAGTCGATGAACATTTCCTGTTTCATTCGTCCAATTAAAGTCAAATAATCAGAAGATTGTGTTTAATAAACTCTGATCCACTGATTATTGACTAATGATTGTAGTTTTATTGCGAACGTCAACCAGATTTACTGAAAACAACCGAGTCACATTTAATCACAACGTTAACTCACATTTTCTCTCATTAGTCTCCTACTTCTCCTGACAGTAGGAGCTGAGCTAGCGTTACTATCAGGATGATTTCTATTTATGGAGACAAGAATTTAATCATTGTTTCTGGGTCTCTCTCTGTCTGTGGCTCACTTTTTATAATGAGTCCTGGACAGAAAAATGTGTTTGAACCTTCAAACATCAAACTGAACTCATCACTAACAAGTTGAGATTTATCTAAAACACTTCCTGGATTATTTAAACACAGAGCTCATCACTGGTCTGAGTCAGGACCAGAAACACAGCCCAGACTTTACTGGTGATCGTTCTACCTGAGCTCAGTGAAACAAGAGAGACAACACGTCACTTCTCAGTCTGTTTAACAGAAACACCAGTAAAACCTGCTGACGAGGCGTCACGGAAACGTACTGTCGACATTATTTCTGTACAACAACGTTAATGAAAAGACCTGGTCATTTAGATATTCATCTATCGATCAATATCGATTACATTTATATTCTACTAGATATTTAAATATCCATCTAAATGACCAGACTTTACTCTCTGAATGTAGGTGACACAAGCCTTGTGTTAAACTGCTCAAGAACATTTTAAATATAGTAAACTGGCCTTTGAAGTCTTCAAATAACATGTGTAATATTCTATCATCTACTGGTCTCTAGTGTTTCCACTTGGTGCTAGTTCCTGGTTCCAGCTACTGTTTTAGTTCCTACTCTGTGGAGGAACCAATGGAGCTGAGTCGATACTAAAACGTGACGTGAACAGACGCCGGCCACTGATTGGTCAGAGGGAGTGTCTTCACAAGCTGCCACCAGACGCCAGTTGAGTTGAGAGAGCGTCAACAAAATAATCAAGCTCCATTTTTAAACAGGACAAGAGTGATAGCCATCGTCGTAGCTACCTGGTCGTAAGCTAACCCAGCAACAAGTACAGCATCTCCTCCATGTCCATTAATGTTTACTGATGTTTTAGTGTCGTGACGTCGCAGCAGTTTGACTCCACTCACCACATTCACGTGGAGGAGGAACCAAACTGTGATGGAAAACAACGTGTCTGCTACCAGACTGAGTAGAGTCCAGTAGAGTCCAGTAGAGTCCAGTAGAGTCCAGTAGAGTCCAGTAGAGTCCAGTAGAGTAGAGACACAACCACGTGGTGGAGGAGAGACGATACGTTGGACTGAAAAAGTCCCTGGATGTTAAACGACCTAATGTTACCTCATGAATAAACAAGATCAAGAATAAAATGACTGATTCTTTTTTCCAGAGGAAGGGACGGTTATGTCTTGTTACGTCTTTGTACGGTTTGTTGAATGAGGCCATTAAAATGAGCATGTCTACGATCGACAATGAGCCGCGTCCTTCGCCACCACACGTACTTCTGAAGTATCAGGGCTCCATATTTCAAACATGTTGTCACATGTCGGAGAAAACGCTGCCACTGTTCAGTATGTAACCCTCAAAACACTTGTGCTTCAGGCCAAGAAATGAAATCTTTGTCAAGTCACTGAGCTGTCAGGCTCAGCGTACCAGTGGGGCCCTCGTCTGAGCTCTGGATACCGGCTGCAAAACTGAGACTGAGACTTTCCGGCCTCATCGCTGCAGAAACAGCTGCATGAGAGATGTGATGAGATGTGAGGTCGGATGTTTGCAGCTCGAGGCTCATGAATGCAAATTGTAACATTGTTTAAACATTTGTGAGAAGAAACGTTTGAGTTTTCAGCGACATGCTTTGATAACGTCTCAGTCGGATCTTTTCACATCTTTAGTCTGTGGACACAGTCTGGATCTTTTCTCTTATCAGATATTTGTGTCAAACTTTATGTCTTTTAACATCACAGATGAGGAACTGAGTGTTTGTGTTTTAATAAAGCAGCAGAGTGTTTAGTTTTTGTATCAGGGGTTTATAAAACGTTGATATAAAGTTTTATAATATGTTTAAGTTATAGTTTTATATAAAGTTATGAAATCATCTACCATGTTACCTGGTGATGACGTAAACAGCAGAAACACAGTTCGTGTCATTAAATATTGTTGCCTTTGACCATTTTAACACATGAAGTTACAATATTATAATAATCCAGTAAAAGTTGAGTCAACGTGGCCGAAGAATTAAAACATGGTGGATCAACATTAACGTCATAAACTGTTACAATTGATCTTTACACGTTTAACTGACGTGAAACAATCAGTTTGTTTCAGAGACAAAGAGAAACGTCATCGTGTCAAAGACGATGATTAATAAACTACTGATGTAAAACAGGACGATATTTAGAAACAACCGATCAATCACTTAATGACTGACATTAATCAATCAATAAATGGTTTAGTTATTTTAAATCATGTTTATGAGAAGTAACCGTCACAGTTTCTGTCTGAACCCGTGAAAGTTACGTTAACACGAACGATCTGCATATTGATCAGAACTGAAACTAAATGAGATAAAATCTGATAAAACAGACGTTTGTTTCTGTTCAACATGAAAACACAAAGAAGAAAAGTCAAGAACAAGTCAAGAACAAGTCAAGAACAAGTCAAGAACAAGTCAACCTCCAGGGATAAGTCATCAATACATCCTGGGACCCAAACAACAACGACGACAGAGAATATCTCATAAACAACAACAACAATAGAAAATCTCATAAGCATAAACAACAACAACAACAACAACAACATCACTGACGATCAGCTGATGAATCAGGAACAAGATGTGAACCATTGGTCTGTAAATAGAAACTAATCCAGAACCTCAACAGGTTCAGTCTCAGTGAAAACAACAACAACAACACAGACGTTAAAACACATGAAAGCAGCAGGAACCAGCACATTAAACACTGAACATGAAGATCTCACTCACCACTAACCAGACTCCATGTTTCTTGTCCCAGACTCGAACCAGGTTCACGTCCAGATGTTTCTTCTCTATGATGATGTTTGTTTCTTCTCTTCCTGCTTCTTGTCCAGTTGATTCATCAGGTTCTATTATTTATCTTCAGTTTTCGTCTCCTCCACGACTGTATTTCATCTCATCCTCCAACTAATTAAAGTTTGTCACCTCCACCTGGTCCAGACACCACGTGACCACCTCTAGTTTCAGGGTGTAGTACCACCTTTGACCACATGACCGGAGACGTTAACAGTGGGTGTAAGTGGAGGAGGGCGCTGTTGTTACTTCATCATAAAACACTGACATGTTAAAAACTGGTGAAGAACGAGATCAGGTAAATGTTCAGTTTGAATCTGAAAATTAAATTCAATTAAAATTAAATTTCGATTCAAATAAAATACTAGAAACATTTAGTAAAAGAACAACTTCTAAAAAATAAAAAATAAATACATTTGTTGAAAATTCATCTTATTGTGTCAGGATGAACATTAGAGCAGTTTATTATATTTAACATGTCATATTAGTGACATGTTTAACTTGTTTAATTTATTTTAACCCTCAGTGTTTTTATCTCTTGTTACGATTCAATCAGTTGATCACATCAGCACATTTATAATTTTAATAATATTCATAATAAAACGTTTCAAATAATAGATAATAAAATCCAACATCATCATCTGTGTCTGTGACCTGATCCTGGTTCAGACACTTTAAACTACGTGACGTCAGTGAGGTTTTGGTCCGGTTCAGGTCCTGGACCTCCAGGGACCAGAGGTGGTGGTTTATAAACCAGAACAAACCAGCATCGTTATTTTAACTGTTTTAGAGCCGCGTGTGGCTGAAGATGATCATAATAAAGATTCGATTCTCTGGTGGTTTCATGAAAAAGCCTCTAATGTTTCCATCAGTAGTTTGTGGTTTTTGTAAACGAACGTTTAAAGATGTTAAACAACGTTCACTGACTCAATAAAACGATGAAAAGTCACAGATAAAAACATGTTTCATCTTTCTACACATCAACATCACGGATGTTTGAGAGTCCAACAGGCAGCATGTAGATGTGACAGCAGGTTTAATAAGAGTCTCTCACTAGAAACTTGGTGCATATTTTTACATACTCATCATCGATACATCTGCTGTTTATTTTATGTTTTTTTTTTTTTGGCAACGAAACGCCAAAACCACAGGCGACGCAGGTGCAGAGAGAATTCATCTGCAAGTTACAGACTTTTATTCATGTGAAGGAACTTTGTCCATTGAGGACACGAGGGACGAGGCCGTCATCGCTCACAGTCGCAGCAAACAGCAGCGTCCACACGCGTCCAGATGGCTTCGACCGCAGACTAATGTCACACAGAAAATGTGCTGTTTTTTTAAAGAAGAGAATGATGATTTGATTAAGAAATGTCTGAGAGGAAAATGTCTTCTTCTCTCTTTTCCCCTTTTTTAGGATATTTGCCCAAATACACGGGAGCTTACAAAGAGGAATCTGGGTAAACACTGACAGTTAGTCATTTTAAAACCGCAGGAGGGAATTCACAAACCCACTTCTCTGATTTCATCCTGTCCAACAGCACTGATTAAAAATGAGATCTGAGAGAAACACGGCGCTCAGCAACACGGAGGTCAAGTGAAAATAGAGCAGGAAATAGTTTGTAAAAAAAAAAAATCAGGCACAAAAGAATATTTGGCAACGAAGCGACACAAGGGAAGGAGGCTGAGCTGATCAACAAAGAAACAGTGACATTTAAGAAACGCTCGACTCGGAGGAGAACACATCATCTCCAGCAGTGACATCGTCACCTGAACACACACAGCTCCGCCTCAAACAAACTGACAAACAATCTGCTTCTTTAGGACAAAAATGCGAAGAATAATTCACAGTCACGGTGGAGACGCTATTACAGGTCACGATACTGTCCCTCTGTTTCAGCACTGAGGTTTCTTTCATTTGGGTTTGAAACAGAATAGTTAGGATCTCTGCAGGAAACTCAAATTGTTCTCATCTGTGATAGTTTGAAAATCCAGGGGATTTTTTTATATTATTTATTTTTGTCAGATTTCAAAAAGCACATTTCTTCCTCTCAGTCGTCGTCGTTCCTGCAGTTTCTTCACGGTTGGCAGAGCTCAGTGTCAGCTACTGTCACGTGGTGTGTGTCTATGTATTTACTGTTCACTGAGATGACTCCTCTAAAATAAGGAAGATTTCTCTTTTTTAAAACCCTTCTGACTGCGTGGTGAGGACCTGTGACGAGTCTGTCAAATTACACCTTAAAAGTCATTTTGTGTCTTAAAAAAATAATATGACACTAAATTAAACTAAAGATGCAGCAGATGAGAGTTTCTCTTCAACCAGACTCAAGGTTCACTTCATATTTATCCACAATCTGTAGTCACGTAGTCGTAATCAATACTCATCTAATATCTTATATAACACATCTTCATCCATTTATTTTACATGTGTTCAGACGTTGTCAAATTCTGTCTATTTCTGTGTTTTTAAACATAAATATACATACATATAGCTACACACACACACACACACACACATACATATATACATGTATGTGTGTGTATGTATGTATAAAGGGGATTTTTTTTTCCTTTGGGGCCGTGAGCAGGTCAGTCAGTAATGAGTCAACGTTAACAGTCCTCAGCTTCACATCATCATTATAATCTCCAACCAGCGAGACCAAAGATGTCTTAAGACCGTCAGGACAAAGGAACAGCGGGGGCTTTCAAATTTCTGATTGATTCAAGAACTTTTCCATGCAGCTAAAAGTGATGAGAAGCCTTGGGGAGATCCGCTATAAGCCTCCCTTAGACATAAGGTCTAGCTTTAATGAGATCTGCCAAAAGCACTTTATCAAAAGTAAGAGACAGAGGTGGAGTCAATAAGGTCAATTTAGAGCTAAAACGTCAGGCTGCTCACAGTCTCCCTGCAGAAACTCAGGACTACAACGGACTGAGATTATCTGTTGCACTACGTTTCTCACTGACATGGACGCTGTTCTCAGAAGATCAGCATCGTTTTCCTCCTGTTTGTTCAGAGCAAATGAAGAAAACAGATTATTTATGTATGTGGAGAAATGAGCCAGATCCCTGGAGAGAGTCTCAGTGTTGCTGGTACAGAGGAGGACCTGACGGAGGTGTTTGGTCAGCGTGTCTGAAGCGGAAGCGGAGGATAACAGTGTTTCTTGTGTAACGCGTGTGTCCTGCCAGCAGGCAGCCTATGGGGCGCCTAAATGTACCATCTGTGACCAGGTCTGCCATCATCATCCCTGAACCTCTGCCACCGATGATGAGGACGTGTCGGAGCACATGACTTGTGTCCTCGCTGCCAGAGAGGAGACAACAGGAAGCGGCGTCATTTGTTTTTCTTGTGCTAATAGAGTTCTGGTTATTATCGACACAAACCAGACATGAACACGAGGATCAGATTGTCATCGATCTGGTGCAACTTAAGACAACGGACGATTACATTTCACCAAAGAAGCAGCTCTTTAATATCATTAAAATGATGCATCATGGTCTTGAATCTGCGAGAGTTTTCCTGTGTGTCCTGTAAATACAGTGAAGCTGACAATTAAAAATCTTTAAATCTTATTACTGCTTCTATTTCTCCAAAAATAACCTGAACTTGTGTTCATTTCTTGTGAACGTGTTCAGGCATCACACAGGACCTCTGCCAACTTCTTTGCATCTTCCTGCCGCAGCCTGAGAAAAAGGTGTCAAAGCAGTTGTTGAGGACGACGCCACAGAAACACAGAGACACAGAAACGCAGCGGAGGGAGATAAATTTAGCTGCATTGTTGCAGCTGTTGACCAAGTGGCAGCTTTAAGAGAAGGAACTTCCAGGTTTGACTGACGCTGCTCACTGCTCTCTGTACGTAAACCTTCAGCTGTGTGTGTTTTCTGCCACCAGGACGTGTATTGATGAAGCGGTGCCAGGATGTTCCCAGAGGACGCGGAGCTAAAGCTCAGCCAAATGTTAGCAGACCTGCAATGCAGTGTGCACAGTCTTAGACATATATTAATGCTAAGATGATTATTTCCATTAATGTGTGATGCCTCCGGCTGAATGAACAACTATCTACCTCCTCTAGTGCGATGACTGGATGTTACACTTCCTGTTTCTGTCGCTGCAAACAGCTCTGCAGTTTAACTCTTTAACAGACATAAACCAGCTAACATCAGCATTAAAACCACCAGATGATTAACACTGATCATCTCAGTTTAAAACAATGTTCTGCTGTGAAACTGTGGCTCATTGATCATCAAGTGACTTTGACACATTCAACCTACGTTTGACCTGAAAGGTCAAAAGGTCAAACGTTGAACTGATCTGAGTGTACAGAGTTTGGATAAAAGAAGAGACGACGTCTCGTCTGATCACATCAAACATCGTTATGAGCAGTTCGTTCCTCTTGTCAACGCTGTCCGTCGTCTGAAAGAGAAAAGACTGAAGCAGTAATTTGTTCGTAACAACTTCCCAACGGTGAAAATATTGATCCTCAAATGCAGGTGAAACGAATCATTATTCATAACAACTGTTTCACTTGGATTCATCTCTCACTGACAAACCTGAACACAACTCAGACACGTTAATGATCTCAATGTGTTTCTCTTGTCGCGGTGAAAAAACTCACCTGCATTTATATTTTCCAGCTGCTTAATAAAATAATTTAGATATTTAAGGATCACTCTTCTTATTGACTCTTGTTTTCAATCTGAAATGAAGAACTTAATATGGTCGATAATCACTGACCTGCTGTTGAAACTAAGAAACCACTGTGGTGTTTCAGACTTTAATAAGAGTCAGAAAATATTCAAAAAAAGAAGTAAATGTCACAACAGCGAAGTGTGTCAGTATATGCAAATACACACGGTGCTGTCAGAGAAGTCGGGAAATCAGAAAAGCATGTGGACTGAGCTCCCTGCAGCTCTCA
>CM028922.1:250000-370000 GCA_016801845.1 Polydactylus sextarius | reverse complement strand
ACAGACAGAAACGTGTTTGAATTAAAACTGAGGTAATTATTTTAATTATAATAATTATATAATAATTCTTTTAATTATAATAATAGAATAGAATAAATATATAATAATTCAACATTTCACATATTCGACAGTTTAATTCATCAGTTTGTGTTTTGGTTTTTACTTTGAAATGTTTGAATTTATTTAATTTAAAGTTTGACTTTGTTCACGTCAGATGTTAAAATCAAACATCAGTTGAAACTTAATGAACTTTACGTTTTCAAACTGTAGAAATTCAGATGTTTAAATTAAAACATTACAGCAGCTTTAATTTGTATCAAGTAACAACGAGTCCAGTGAAAATAAATAACGTGATGATCTGGAGAGAAAAACTGATGAATTTATAGAAACGTTTTATCTTTTGTCGACTTCATGAGGAAACTTCACACTCGTTGTTAAACTGTTCAGCTGCAGCTTCGCTGTCTTTGGCGTCACACTGGTTTTTATTTTTTCAGAGTAAGAATTGAGTAAAATAATGACCGAGTGGCTACGATAACGACCTGAACCAGAGTTTTCCCTCCAGAGTTTGTCGAGAGAGACCAGAGAGAAAATGAGGAAACAAAGGCGGATTCACGTTCATCACATGGTCGGAGACACGACTAAATATGCAGCTCAGTAATAACAAGTTGACTCCATCATCATGAAAAGACGAAGGATGAAAGTGTCACCGTGGTAATTTATTTCCTCTTGTGGCCGTAAAGAGTCTGTGTAGCTAGAGGACGGAGTCATGATCAAACTGGAGTTAATCAGACGATCATCTCTCAGGTGAAGTTTCCTCTTTCGCCTCAAACTGCAGCACCGGTCCAACTGGTGTTTCTCTGACATTATGGGATGTGAGATTTTCTCATAAATTAGAGAACAACTTGTGGCAATTAGATCCACTTTGAAGCGATATGAGACAGCGGAGGCAGGTTTCAGTAAGAAGCAGGTGTACGGGAGCAGATGTTGGATATAAATAGTTTCAGGTCGCAGCTTCAGAGCTGTTTCACTGTTTTTAGGTTTTTTCGTTTTATCCTCTGCAATATTAAAATTAGTGCAACATAAGCTCCATATTGAGTAAAAATAGAACCACATGTTCACCAGCTGGTCTGGGATCAGGACCTGACAGAGACTCTCTACGGCGTCTAAATAAAGACTCAAACTACTGAGAGGCCACGAGGAGAAATCAGCGATCAAAGCATTTAAACGTTTTATCGGAACAAAAGTGACTGATGACGAAGATAAATATCAGCCTTTCAAAATAAAAGTCCCACATAGAAACAAGGAAACATTCAGAGACTTTAATTAGATGATACTAATACTAATACTAATACTAATACTAATACTAATACTAATACTAATACTAATACTAATACTAATACTAATACTAATACTAATACTAATACTAATACTAATACTAATACTAATACTAATACTAATACTAATACTAATACTAATACTAATACTAATACTAATACTAATACTAATACTAATACTAATACTAATACTAATACTAATACTAATACTAATACTAATACTAATACTAATAATACTAATACTAATACTAATACTAATACTAATACTAATACTAATACTAATACTAATACTAATACTAATACTAATACTAATACTAATACTAATACTAATACTAATACTAATACTAATATTAATACTAATACTAATACTAATACTAATACTAATACTAATACTAATACTAATACTAATACTAATACTAATACTAATAATACTAATACTAATACTAATACTAATACTAATACTAATACTAATACTAATACTAATACTAATACTAATACTAATACTAATACTAATACTAATACTAATACTAATACTAATACTAATACTAATACTAATACTAATACTAATACTAATACTAATACTAATACTAATACTAATACTAATACTAATATTAATACTAACACTAATACTAATACTAATACTAATACTAATACTAATACTAATACTAATACTAATACTAATACTAATACTAATACTAACACTAATACTAATATTAATACTAATACTACTACTACTACTAGTAATACTACTACTACCACTATTAATAATTCTACTACCAATAATAATAATGATAATAAAACTCTACACGACACATTCAGACTGAAACGTGAGCTCAGTGTGATTCACTATCACTTCCGTCCTCTAAACTCAACTTGTGTCCTTGAACCAAGTCACATTACAACACAACTTCAACCACTGATGAGGCTCAGTCGGCATGTGCTGCCTCCTAGTGGACAAACTTTGACCTGCTACAGTGACTCTGACACATACTGATACACTCACTTCATGGGATCTTTAAAAGTTGTTTGTTTAGTTGAAGGTATTTTAGTTCATTTAATTTTATGAAGTCGGAGATACGTTGTGTTTTTAACTCTACTATGATCATTTAAGAGCTTTAGTTAAAAGTTTATTTATCAATAAATATATTTTTCATACACAAGAAAAACAAAACGTCTGTAGTTGATCACTGGACGTGATAAAAACGTTCCAGTGAAATAAAGTATTTGTCATAATTGTAAGAACAACAGATTCACAAACGTTGAGCTGAATGTTTGGCAGTTGAGACCTGATTTATTCATAAAGTGATGAAACGTGGACTAAACTCAGAACTTTTAATGAAACGTGTTAAATAAATATTTTCCAGTCAGACGTGATGGAGGTGAACAGAGAAAGTGTTGATCAGTAAAACTGTTGTTCTCTTCACCGTCTTCACGGTGAAATGAACAGAAATCAACTGTGACGTTTGTCACGAGAAGATTCATCTGCTTCGTTAGCGGCGACGTGGTGCGAGTGTAACACGAGACTGTCCTGTATCATGAGGAGAACAGATTGGACCAAAGGGTAAAAACATTTGTTGTTTTCAACTAAAAGTGTTGTAGTTAAATTTAAGAAGAAGCAGGTTGTTGGAGGTAGTTCATGTTCCAAGAATCAGAAAAAGAAAAGTGTGGGTGGTGGATTCAAACGCCTCCTGTCGCACGTTTCTGAAACAAACACTTTGTTTACATGTTTCAGTCGAGAGAAGTGGTTCAGTTATTACATTTAATGATATATAATCACTTATTATAACTTATATGTAAACATCTTAGTGTTTTCATTGTTTAAAAACCTTCCTCACTAATTGTTTAGTCATTAATGTGCATGTTGTTAAATCTATTATTTCATATTTCATCCGACAGATGATGTGAAGACGAAGCCAACGTTGTAAAACTGTAACATTTCAACTCGTGTTGGATGTTTGACCTTCTCTGTGTAGAAAGACGTACGATGTGACACCAGACCAGCGTCTTCACATTAATCTACCAACACAAACGTTTCTGTTTGAGTCAACGACGGTGAAAAACTGGTGATAAATTTAAAAGAACTACAATAATAGTGACTTTAACTATAATAACTAATAACTTCCATATATCCAATGATTGATTGATGGTTTTTACAGTGAATCAGCATCGTTTCTTTACCTAAAGACTGATATTATAATGTTATAATATATTTATATTATAATATTATAATTCATTTATATTGTAACATCAGTATATATATTATAATATAAACTAATTTACTTAATGATGGTAACTACTCACAACATTTGATTGTGTTTGAGGATAAATTAGTTTTTACTGATAAAAACATTAAAACAACTTTAACATTTTCAGATTTTTTTCACAAACTGGTCAAAATAAAATTAAAGTATCTAATAATTAATAAATGATTAATAATAATTGTTATTTTATTTTATTTATTAATAATCAATAAAATAATAATTCATTTAATGATCAACTAAACATTTCTCCATTAAAGTCCCTTTCACAGTTAATTGACTCTTTATTATTTATTATTATTTTTATTATTTTTATAAAAATGAAAAGATGTTGATGACATCACACCACCATTGATGACGTCACACCACCGTTGATGACGTCACACCACTGATGTTAGTGTCAGCTACGTTAAAACCTGAGACGTATCGTATGCGACTCTGAACTAATCTGTGTTGATCTTGTCTTTACTTCAGATGGATGATGGCTGCCATCTAGTGGCGGTTGTTCATCATCATAGGCTCTGATCAGCTACTGACATCAATGACGTTGATTATGTCGTTACAGCGACGTCTGTCGGTGGGTCGACTAGATTAGATTCATGTTTAAATTTGACGTGTTAGAATCAGGACAAAGAATAAAGATGAGACCAAACTGACGTCGGGACTCAGTCGTTTGATAAACTGAAGCTCTGACTCTGTTGGTCTCTACTGGTCAGTTCAGATCCAACTGGTGAACCAGTGACAGGATCCACGGGGAACGAAGACTGATCTTGGTCCAAACTAACAGACTGACAGACAAACCCAGCAGGTTTGTTGTGTAGCTGCAGGTCGATCAGAGACCACTTTGACCTGTCAACCAAAAAAACACCTTCGATAGAGACGTCAGCTCTGATCTGGACCAAAAAGCAACAGAACAAAGAGGTTCGGTCTGATTCATGTTCTCTGACGTCGAGTGGATTCATCATTTAACCAGAGAAGACGTTGGAAAACGATGAACAATGAGAAGAAGGTAAAGTGGTGGAGGCTGTAATATTTCAGGAAATGTCCTTGTGGGAAACATTCACGAACACACTCCTTCACGTTAATGCTTCATCAGGATAAAACTCCTGTCACGCTGTAAAAACGGTTCAGGGACTCAAGTTCCCCAGATCTCAGTTCAATCAAGCATCAATCCAACGGAGGCCTCGGCGCCGAACGTCTCCGAACATCCGGGACGTTAACGACCTGCTGACGTTTCATTACGAGTCTGAACTGAAACTACAGTCGAGTCTGAGTCTCAAACTTTCACAGCAACAAGAGGAAACTGACAGAGTAGGAGGCAGCTGGTCTTAATTGACTATTAAAATTATTAGATTACAAATCAAACTTGTTCTGGCCGAGTCTGTCGTCTCCTCTAACGCGAGGCTTTTAAAAGACTGACTGGAGTTGGAGAGAAATAACACTTAATAATTTATTAATTATCCTGAATAATGTAAATGTGACGTACGTGTCGTCAGTTTGGTTTGGTTTCTGTTTGGTTTCTGAAGCTGCGGCTGTTGACGACGTGCTCTCTAACCCGTGAAACTGAAACAACCAACATGGATGAAACATGAAACTCTGAAGCTGCTGGAGGAAGAGAAACGACTAGTGTTTGTGGTGATAAACTGATAAATGTTTCGATGGTTGTTGACTCGATCCTCAATATCTTTGACTTGATCTGTGAAGTTTTCTGATTCAAACCTGATTATTCAGTCAACTCAACTTTTTCTGTCTCTACGAAACAAAAGCAAAGCTGAGACATAAAAGCAGACATGAAACGATCAACACGGTTCACAAACACTCGACGTTCGACGTCAGCTGGTCACATCCAAGCTGTTTCATTTTTGTTTCACAGGAAACACATCCCACATTTTTAGTTTATCATTTATCAAGAAACATCATTAGACTAAAATTTAAAAAGTTCTTCACTGAAACAAGAACCGGTTGAGATGAAACAACGTTGATGTTTAAAGATAATTGTCAATGATAATTAACGACTGATTTTCTAGTTTTATTTTTACTTTAGTGTGTAAACTGACATATTATCGTATCGTCCCTCTTAAAAGTGTTTTTCTATAATATCAAATATTCATGACCAAACAAACAGCAGCAACAATCAGAGTTCAAGTTTGGAGAAAAACATCCTCAGTTTTTATTAATTTAGTTGATTTAAATGAATAATTTAACGTCGTCAGAGTCAAATGATCCTGAAATGTAAAAACAACTGTTTTTAAAACCTGTTTTATCTTTAAACTTCATGTCCACAGACGTCACATCTTCACATCTGTGAGTTAAACCTGAAGTCAGAGACAACAGATCAACAGGACTGAGACGATCGCAGCTCTGAACCGTCTGAAACCGGTTTCTACTCCAGACGCTGCAGGTCGGAGGAAAATAGCTGAGAAACAGAAATAGGTCGTGGTCGTCATCATCTCTATCTAGGCTGCGGGTGTTCGGGGATCGCCTGAGGTTGGACCTGAACACTGAATCAACAATGGAGAAGCTCGTTTAAATAGGACACGTGTGTCTTCAGCCCGACCTGAAGACGTTAACAAGCAGGGACACAAGGCAGAGAAATGCATGATGGGTAATAAGACAACCGACTGGATCGATGTTTGAAGAGACTTTAGATTTTAAATGTCACTTGTCTCATTCATCTGTTATTATCAGTTGTAGTAGTTATTGATCTTTAAACTCTCAGCTCCGACATCGTCATCAGACGATCGAGTTTGATCTTTTTCTTCTCACCAATGACAACATCACCAACCAACGACCGACTGGTCACGTCTGAACGAATCATCAATAAACATCTGAACTCTTCAGTTTCACACAATCAGTTCATGTGATCAGGTTTTACTTCAGCTTCTGCAGCTTTCTCCTTTAGTGAAATTTGAGTTGAAACAAAAACAAAGAATTAAATGGTTTGTCAACTAATGATCAAAGTTTCCGTTTGTCCAAACTTTAGTTTATGTCTAAATATTGATCTGATCAATGTTTAATGATCAATGAGTCCAAATCACATCTGACCCAAACGACGTAACATGAACTGTTGATCGTTCATCAATTGTTGATTTATTCTTTACTCGCTGCCTCCAGGTCACTAGATCATCATCATCATCATCTTCATCATCATCATCATCATCATCATCATCTTCATCATCATTATCATCATCATCATCATCATCATCATCATCATCATCATCATCATCATCATCATCATCATCATCATCATCATCATCATCATCATCATCATCATCATCATCATCATCATCATCATCATCATCATCATCATCATCATCATCATCATCATCATCATCATCATCATCATCATCATCATCATCATCATCATCATCATCATCATCATCATCATCATCATCATCATCATCATCATCATCATCTTCATCATCATCATCATCATCATCATCATCATCATCATCATCATCATCATCATCATCATCATCATCATCATCATCATCATCATCATCATCATCATCATCATCATCATCATCATCATCATCATCATCATCATCATCACCATCATCATCATCATCATCTTCCATCGGATCAATAAAGTTCATCTTAACAGATGAAGTGTGAACGTACGACACTGGAACCGTCTCTTGTACATAAACACATTTTATTCAGCCTGAATATAGGTTACACATGAAAAAATCAAACTCTAAGAGAACTACTTCCCTTTGTGGATCTAATGATATGACAGTTTTAAATCTTCAGATCCTCACTGAGCAGCTCCAACATCAGCTGCCGGGAGGAAAGAAGCAGAATCACATGCTACGACTGACCTGAGGCTTTTTTTTCTTTCTTCAAAAATAATACAAGAAGAAAACGGGTCCCTCAGCGGCCATTATGTGTATTTCTCCTAAATGATCTGGAATGTTATCTCTGAAAAACAAAACGTTTCTCTGGAGGAAACCAGAAAACAAGATAAAAAAAAACAGAAAAGAAAAAGAAAGAAACTGGTTCCCAGAAGTGTGTTCCCAGGCTGCTACTGAGGCGTTAAGAAAAATCACCAGCTCGGTCCGAAGTGTTCGACGACAGAAACGACGCTGGCTTCAGTCTCGACATCCTCCAGACGTGGACGTGAACACCAACTGATCATTGAGTTTAAACTGTTCTCAGATCAGCGTTGGAGTCAATAACCAGACAACAATCAAAAACTGATGAGGGAGAAACAGGGACGAGGTCTTAACATTTAAACTAGTGTTCTTCTTTTTGTCTTTTTGTTGTTTTTTTTTTGTTGACTTGTAAATTTCACAAAGTGCAAATTTTCATTTATATTACATCATAACCAATTTTAGAAATTGTTCATTTTCTATTATATAACAATGAAAAATGGTTAAATCCACAAACCACCCGACCTATCCGTTACCCCCCCAACCCAACACGTCCCGTCAGCTATTCATCAGAATATTAAAAAAACTAAAGACATGCTGCGATGACACCCACCCATCACTGTGTTTGACCAAACGTTGTGGCTCCTCGTTGAATCTCTTACAGTACACTGTTACTGTCAGCGTGCGTTTATAGTTAAAATCTATATATTAATCTATCATTTTAAATAGTATGCCTCTTGCACAGTCTTGCATGCACTGAAGAGCATTTTTGGGGCAAGCTGTACAAGAAGGAGGCGTGTGGACGGACGTGCTCAGGCTGTCGGCTCCGGACAGATCCAGGCTCTGTCTCCTCTACTCCTTCAACCATGTCAGTCCAGAAAAAAGATGGTTCTCCAGTGTGTTTTTGTCGAGTGAGCTTTTCTGTGTGTGTGTGTGTGTGTGTGAGAGTGTGTGTGTGTGAGAGAGTGAGTGTGTGTGTTGTATGGTCTAAACTCAGTTTTCACAAAAGTAAATCTGTAAATCACTGAAGTTTTGTTCCAAGCTTTCGCTGTCGGTTCCTGAAGGAAAGAAAAAAACACAAACAGATACTGATCAACACTGAGACACAGTATCAATTACATATTAATATGTTAAAGTATTGATACTAACAGCTGATCATCTGTGAAGTTGGTCTTTTTTTTTTTTAATTCAGGCAACAATATGTAATCTCATCTGCTAGCCTAGCCAAGCTAACATGTAGCTATGACTGATAGAAAACCATGACACTAATATCTGAGCTGGTGTCAAACGTTATCGGTCCAGCCTGTTACCACAGAGCATCACTATTAGTGTCTTAAACAACACGTTGCTATAGTAACAGTCACAGTAATAATTACTTTGAACATGTTCAGTCATATTATACTTGTTACATATTCCAGCGACATGTTTTACAACAGCTGACAAGTCAAAGTAACTCAGATTAAAGCAGGACACATGTAACAGTGATGTAATAAATTACTTTAAATAACAGTAACTAGTAACGATAACGTAACTTGACCAACACTGGTCTTAAACTATCTAACAACACTAAGACCAGTGTTGTTACAATCGTTATTAAACATAAAAAGTAAAGTATTATTCTTTGTCTGTATCAAGTTTGAAATTTTAGTAACAAACTTGTCACTTTAATACAACAGCATTAAAAAAAGAAACTTCACGACATGATTCGTTTCAGTGGAACTTCAGTGATTAAATCAGTAGAAGTAAATTCACTAGAATCTCTGGTCTTTAGTTAAACTGAGGAGCTGCGAATTTACTCCGTTAACAAGAAAACCCACTTTTATTTAACCTCAGCAACGTTTACCAACTACGTCCGTCACATTTCTCCTCCTCTGTTTAACGTCAGTAGCAGGTCGATAACATTCGTTCACGTCAGTAGAAGTTTATCTGATTCTCTTCTAGATGAAGACTGAGGGACCACACTTCAAATGAAGGAGGGTGAGAAATCTCCCAGCATGCACCAGGATGCAGTTGTCGGAAAAGTTAGCGATTGAATTATTTAAGCTAACGCATCGCTAACCACTAATCAATAACATTAGTTAACGTTAGCTGTCAGTCACTAGTCGTCTCTTTGATAACAGGATCTTTATTAATGTAACAAACATCTTGTCAGTTTTTAATTCGTCACACTCGTTCATAAACGAGTCTGTAGACGCCATCTTTGTTTGTTTGTTGTCATTCGGTCGTCATGGAGACGTGTCTCATCGTCTTCACGTAGCAACTAGTGACGACGTCTGATGACGTGTGACGGTGAAGTAGAGGAACGTTTTCACCTCAACACTGTTTCTAGAGACGAGGAGTGAAAAGAGGAATGTGATCGGCTCTAACTCCACTGACTGTGTCTTCTCTACTTCTCGTTGTAACAGCAGGTGGTCACGTCCCGGCTCCTTACCTCGCCTCTGATCTGGTCACTGTGTACTCAAACCATAAGATGTTGGGGATCAGGCTTGTGTCTCGCACCAGGAAGTACTCTGATATCGGCCTGTCGAGTTAAAAAAAGACATTTTTACTTATTCAGGCTGACGATGAGATGAAATCTTCCCCCGGTGAGACGAAGAGGAGGCAGAGAAATGAGAGGACGACTCACCACGCTGCTATTTTGGGGAATATTGGTGTCAGCACCTCTTGTGTGATAAAGAACCAGATGATGCCGATCGTACTACCGGCCACTCCGCCGTAGAAAACCTGGCTCCAGGTGTGATACAACAGGTAGACTCTGAGGACGACGGCACAGACAAGTTACAACATGAACTCATCTAGACTCATCGAGTCAGGTGATAGAAAACACGTAAACAATCACTTTAATTAACGATATTCACGCGATCAAATCAGACCGAAGCTACAGACTTGACACGAGACGTCATTCAACTGTAAAACTCAACAAACGAGGAGAAAAACAAGACCAACTGGTTAAATATGAACAAAATAAGCTCCTGACAAGATGCTGACTCCAGAGCGTCGCCTCAAACTCATCATATCAGTCATTTAAGACGAGTAACTTGAAGATCTCGATCATCTGATCAAGTAGCTAATGAACAAGTTGCTCCACATTTAGTTTCTGGTTATGCCCGTTTAATTCATCTGTAGTTCAGTGGAAGTATCAGATCACGTGTTTGACTGGGATGTTTATAGTTTTACAGCTTCGAAACAACCAAGTTCACGTCTGGATTTTCATCAACTGATGTTGAGTCACTGAGGAGGTGGAGGAGATACAGGGCTGAGGGTGATGTGTCACCTGCTGTATGAGACTGATAAGGCCAAGCCCAACAGGATGATGGACAGTATGTGTCTCCACAGCAGGTCCACACATCGAGCGTTGTTCGTTTGATGCATTCTGGGAAACAGAGGACACGGACTCAGGTGAAGTTGGATAAAAAAAAACATCTGAAGCACAAAAATCAAAAACAAACCAACTACACAACATGTTCAACACAATAATATAATCGTCACTGATACGGCGACGTTTCATCTCTCTGTCGTTTCATAAAATAGTGAAACTATTTAGTTTCTTTGAATGAACAAACAAAACATTTCAGTTCAGTTTCAGGTTGTTGAGTTTTTTTTTTTTTATCTTTTTACAGTTTCATGTTTCTACCTGTAAACTTCCCAAACAACAGAAACAAACTGACCTTAAATAAAGGAAAAGAAAGAAGTAAACAACAAAGAACCAGATGAGTTGGGAATGACTGGAGGGCATCCCATAATCTGTGGTCAGGGTGGTATGAGCCCCTGAGGAGACACAAGTTAAATATTTATTTAAAACAGAGTTCATCTCCTGTTAGTGTCGAGCGTCCAGGTCAAAGGTCAACGGTTATAAACTGAGACAAAGCTTAAAACTACAGTCACAGCATTTCATTTAATAAACACCTGCTTCAGTTGGATCTTATCAACTCTTCCTACATTTATTAGGTTTTTATTTGACTAAAGTTTTATCTTTCACAAGAAGCTTATTTCTCTCACACAGTTAGGATTTAATACATCTAGAGAAAATATATTCTAGAGCTGAAGTTTACAACAAACTGACCATTATTTCCTCTCAACCGACTCGTTCATAATGTCCACCGTTACAGTCTGATCACACAGTATTTAATAAATAAACACACTCGACTGATACCAGAAACTTTCTGTTGTGATGTTTCCCAACACGGACACTGCTCTCACCTGCACATGGACGCGGCTCTCTGAGGATGTGTTTGAGGAGCCAGTTGACTCCTTCGTTCAGGATCAGTCCACCGAAGAAGGAAATCTGTTTTTAAACATTAAATGAGGTCACTGCTTCAACACGTTGCTACTCACGCTCTGATTCAGTGACGTCGTTAGAGACAGAGAACCACGGCCGAGAAAAAATGATTCTTAAACTTATGAGAAGTCATAATTTCATCCTTTTCCTCCTCCAATGAAGAAACAATCTGCTCCAGATTCATGTGTTTCTTTCTTCAGAATCAACAAAGTTTTGATCAAAGTCCTGATACTGATAATAATGTGGTGATGAGACAGAACATGAAGTTCGATATTAAACTGAAATGAACAAGATGCTCCCCGTTCCTCATTGACTCTGATATTTACTCTTTAAAACCTAAAATTATCACTTTACTCTAAAACATTTTTATTAATGAAAAGTAAAACCTCTGATACTGTGGCGTAGAGAACATCTTTGTCTTTAAACGTCTCGATGATGTTTTTTCTCGTTAATATTAAAATTCAACAGTCGATCTCTCACCGTGTGCAGCTCCCGTTTAAACACTATGAGTGTAACAAAACCCACGAGGATCGCTATGGGAAGGAGACTGATGTACGCCAGAACCTGACCCGTCAGGTCACCTGAAACACAGACAGAGAGAGAGACAGAGAGACAGAGAGAGAGAGAGAGAGAGAGAGAGAGAGAGAGAGAGAGAGAGAGAGAGAGAGAGAGAGAGACAGAGAGAGAGAGAGAGAGACAGAGAGAGAGAGAGAGAGAGAGAGAGAGAGAGAGAGAGAGAGAGAGACAGAGAGAGAGAGAGAGAGAGAGAGAGAGAGAGAGAGAGAGACAGAGAGAGAGAGAGAGAGAGAGAGAGAGAGAGAGAGAGAGAGACAGAGAGAGAGAGAGAGAGAGAGAGAGAGAGAGAGAGAGAGAGAGAGAGAGAGAGAGAGAGAGAGAGAGAGAGAGAGAGAGACAGAGAGAGAGAGAGAGAGAGAGAGAGAGAGAGAGAGAGAGAGAGAGAGAGAGAGAGAGAGAGAGAGAGAGAGACAGAGAGAGAGAGAGAGAGAGAGAGAGAGAGAGAGAGAGAGAGAGACAGAGAGAGAGAGAGAGAGAGAGAGAGAGAGAGAGACAGAGAGAGAGAGAGAGAGAGAGAGAGAGAGAGAGAGAGAGAGAGAGAGAGAGAGAGAGAGAGAGAGAGAGAGAGAGAGAGAGAGAGAGAGAGAGAGAGAGAGAGAGAGAGAGAGAGAGAGAGAGAGAGAGAGAGAGAGAGAGAGAGAGAGAGAGAGAGAGAGAGAGACAGAGACAGAGAGAGAGAGAGAGAGAGAGAGAGAGAGAGAGAGAGAGACAGAGAGAGAGAGAGAGAGAGAGAGAGAGAGAGAGAGAGAGAGAGAGAGAGAGAGAGAGAGAGAGAGAGAGAGAGAGAGAGACAGAGAGAGACAGAGAGAGAGAGAGAGAGAGAGAGACAGAGAGAGAGAGAGAGAGAGAGAGAGAGAGAGAGAGACACACACACACACACACACACAGTCAGCAGTAAGCAGCAGCAGCAGTGTGTCCAGGGTGTGTAAAGTCACCTGGTGGGTGTGACTGAGTGTGTGTGTCTCTGTGTGTGTGTGTGTGTGTGTGTGTGTGTGTGTATGAAGTCACCTGGTGGGTGTGACTGAGTTTCTGACTGAACCCGGATGGTCGGAACATGTAACCGTGAACATCGGTAGTTTAACAGCAGGTTGAAGTAACTACGGCCTCGTCTGATTAATAACCGTCGTTCGTTAAAGCAGCTCGGTGTAAAGATGATGTTATGTTGGTGACACTAATGAGTGTGAGGCCAGGCAGCTAGCTCAGCGTTAGCATCAGTCCGGGCTACAACGCTTTCATGTCAAACAGCGAAGTGTTTCCACCGCGGTCAGAGGTGAAACACCGCCGGTTTTAATGTCTGAATTTAGTTTAATATTTCCTACATGACGAGTCGTACTAGTTAATTCCTGAGAGATTAACCCAAACTCGATATTAAAGCAGCTAGCATGCTAGCTAGCGTTCATTGTGGACATCCGAGCAAACCGCGCATGCGCCGCCGTCTCACTATTTAGCAGTTCGGGCTGCGTTCCCCGCTGAGCTCGGGGTCTTCCAAGCATCTCACAATTTGGCAGCGTCACCGACGGCCGCGTCCATTCAGTAGCGACAAAAACCCGCGCGGCTCGACAGTGACACGGCGGCTGAACGTTACCGGAGCCTCGGTCGGTAGAGGAACATGTTGAGTCTACGTACCCTCCGGGAACTCTACGTGTGTCAGAGATATGGACCGCCATCGAGGTGGTGCCGAGCACTGCTCTTCCAACGCCATCTTACCCGGACACAACCGGGCAGTCCCAGAGCCCCGCCCACAGACGTGCGTCGGACCAATCGGAGACGGAGCTGAGTGTTCAAACGAGCCCCGGCGGCGCAGCGGCGTCCAATCAGAGCCGAGCATCGAGACGAGACGTTTCTCATAGAGAAGAATTATTGAATGAACGAAAAACACAAAGTCCAGTTCTGAATATTCAAGTAGAGAAAATTCATTCAAAAATAAGAAAAAATCACCTGCCGCGGGGACATCTGTCATATAATGTCCTATACATAGAAATATTTATTGTGAAAAATAATTAAAACGTTTCTTTTGTAAAGTTTTGTAAATTGAATATAGTTATATATATGTTTAATAAATTAATATATTTACCATGAGACTGGAATAAACGTTATTTCATAACTAACTAACTTAATTTAAGATATAAAAATATGTAAAAACTGATCTGTTAATCACAGTTGTTTGTCAGAAGCGGACTTTGGAAATAACAGAATAAATTCTGTTGTTTTTATTATTTGTCCATCAGTGATGTTAGAATAAACATTTTTCTGTATAATACTATAAACTACAGCCTCTAAACTGTGAATTCTCACCTCTTTATAAATCTGTTTCTAAAACAAAAACCTTCATATTATTATAACCCCGTGACTGTTGTATCAGACCTGATAAACTCCACATGAAGTGAATCAAACTAAACTTTCTTTACATGTTCAGTGTCTTCACGCAGACTAAAACTCTTGTTGTGAAACTTCAACAAGTAAAAACAGGTAAAGGTGGAGGATGACATCATCACCGGTGTCTTTAGAGTTCATTTAGTGACGATGATGAAATCATGTCTGATACAAACAGTCGACCAGGTTTCACACTGTTCATCTCCCGCTGAAAGATCAGACGTTGTTTTACAGATGAAATGACAACAACAGGAGACGGATGATAAACACCGACGACACAGTCATGAAGACACATCAACACAAAAAACAACTTTTCTTTCTCCATCATTTCTTTACTCTGAGTCTCAGGACGTGAAGATAAAACACAAGTGGTCTGTTGGAAAAAGCTTCATTAACATCATCAACATAGTTTAATAACAAAAAATAACATTTCATATGGAGAATCAAAATCAATGTACAGTTTGTGCTGGCGTCATTTAACAATTCAACAATAGAAAAGACAAAAGGCAGGAAGAGGACACTTAATGAACAGCAGTGACTTTCAAAATAAAACAAACTTTAAACCATCTTCATCTTTATAAAACTACCACCCACCGGAGGTTTCTAAGGAGAGGCCATGCCTGAATCTGTTATAAACTCTTATCATCTTATTTCTAACTGGGATTTAAACACTAACATGACGACAACATCAACTAGGTTTGAGCCCGGTGGTGAAATGTTGCATCAGAGACACAAACACACTGTTTACATGCTGTTACAAGGCTGCTGAGGAAGAAGACTCCTCTTCTCTCATTACACAGAGAAAAGCAGATCGATCTGTGAACACAAGACTAAATATCTAAACATCAGCATTTTAACCTGCATACGTACGCTACGATAACGGGAATAAAAGAAGAGTTCATGACCCATCAAACGTTCTACATGGAGACTAAATCATGACAGCAGTTTCCTTTATATAGTTTTCTGGGAAATATAGATTCTTTACTCTACAGCAGGTGCAGTTCCTGTTGGTTTATAGTTTTATAGTCAAACTAACTGGTTATTAAATGTGGGACATTCCTGTAACTTCCTTATAAAGTGCAAAATGCTTCAAAAACACAAAGCTGCACATGTGGAGACACGAGAAGATTTTAAAGAAAAGTTTCTTATTTACATGTTGATGTTTGACAGAAACTGGAACAGTCTGACGACGTCTCCGACACAATGTTTTTATCAGACCAGTTGAAACAAGAGGATCTGGATCAACGCACACACACACACACACACACACACACACACACTCAAATGATGATGAATAACAAAGAACTGACTCATTTCCTATGAACGATCGATCAGGATCAATCACAAACACTCGTCGTGTTTCTACAGTCATGATCAATAAATTATCATCAGGTTTCATCAAATTATTCAGTTCTTTTCTTCAACAAACAGATAAACTCTTCAAACATCACAGATCAGCTGTTACAGTAGTGGATTTATTCATGTCCAGGAGAAAACTGTTCAACTTGGCATCACAGCGCCTCCTTCAGGGTCCCTGTGTCCTGACACTCAGCGTTCAAACAGTCGGGGCTGTGGTCAGCGACAATGTGTCAGCTAAGATCACTACAGTACTGGCTCCGTGTTTACTGGTCATAGCTTTTCATTTTGATTTTTTTATTTTGGGAAAGAAAGAAAGTGAAATAAATTATGTCCAAATGAGTTAAATTGTAAAAAACAAAAAACAAAAAAACAACACAGTTTATTAACGAAGTGAAGACGACCACAGTCACAGTGGTGGAACAATTACTGATTATTTACTGAAACACAGGTAGTATTACTAGTATTACTAGTATCAATAGTAATACTAGTGTCTACTATAGTAGTGATAATAGTAGTAATACTAGTAACACTAGTAACACTGGTATTACTAGTGTAGTAAGTAGTAACACTACAATGTTGAAAAAAGAAAATAAGCTGCGTTTGAAGGCGTCGAATATAAAATATTACAACTAAAACAAACAGTATTTCTGTCATTCAGGAAGATTATTATCACCGACGTATTAATGTGAGTGTAGCAGATTAAATCTGAACTTTTCTTTTTCCTCAGTGCTGAAAGAAAAACCGTCTTCAATGATTTTAACTTCGGGTTAAAATAAAACTGGAGTGAAAATAGTTTGAACATGTTTAAAACACTTTTTTTTCACTTCAAGAAAATAAAGTTTAAACTTTAAATGTTTTTTTTGTCGTTTTATATGAAACATTTTTCATCAAAGCTGCAGAATAAATGTAACAATGTTTAACTTCTGAAATATTAAGAAGCAGAAGAACAAAGAGAACAGATGATAACTGAACCGAACACGTGAGTAAAAATAAACGTAGTAACTTTCCAACACCGTCACGACGTCCTGGGATCAATCAGTGATCAATAATATCACGATTAATCAGTGATCAATAATATCACGATTAATCAGCGATCAATAATAATATTTGCAATAATTTCGAGTGATAAGAACCAAACTCTGTCTGCTCACGATGTTAGACCAGAAACACGTTTATATATTGATGTTTGGAAACTTTAGTTTCAGTTTTATATTTTATTATAATTTATAATCTGTAACTAACTAATCAACTGACTTCAGGTTCTTCATCACCAACACCGATGTTTCTGTCAATAATCACACGATCAATATCTACTGATTGTTTTACTACTTTGGTTCTTTGTTCTGTTTGTTCACAGTATTACTGATCATTGACGGGAGATAACGTCGGAGGGATTGTAGCGAAATTAAACCGAAGCATTTATTTACGACGATGAGACTGAAATAAAACAGGAATGATCTGATTCTTATTGATCAACACGTTGGCACCAACACTGACGTAATATGACTCTTCGATATGTCACATCTCAGTGACGTTTTTCTTTCAGTTACAGATTTAAAGGTTTTAAACTCGATTGATTCATCACATCGTTCATCGCGCAGCACAAACCGTCAGTTGACCGACGTCAACAGGAATTAACGTAGATTTAATATAAGACACGAGACATCGACAGACTCGCTGATTTCTTTCTATTTGATAATGAAAACCAACAGGTGGACGAGATGGAGGTTTCAGCTCCACCTCCATGTGCAGTGAAGGTGGAGATGAACCAGTTTTCATGTGTTGGGACCGATCCCGTCTCGTGTTTTTAACCAGCGTCCTCGTCGTCCAACGAGTCAGAGACGAGTCGTCACGGAGAGAAAACTTTAGTCTGAACAGAGCAGCTGCAGATGGAGACGTCGCCTTCATTAGTACCAGTGATGCTGCACATCTGCTGAAAACACATCCTCTTACAGCTGCTGTGTTTGACGAGTGAACGGGTTATTCTGGTTCTCTGTGTCACAGGAGAATGATTGAACCAGAACCAGCTGCTCCAGAACCAGAACCAGCTGCTCCAGCTCCGCGAAGCCTCCGGTTAGTTGTTAGTTGTGGTTGGGACTCGTGGATCCGTCTGTGTCTCTGGGAACGGCGCCGTTGAGCCCCTGAAGGCCGTCGATACCCAGATACCCGAGTAAAATCTCACTGCGGCGGTGGGAGAGGTTCAGGATGTCCTCGGCCAGACAGTGAGCCGAGGTGAAGCGGACCTTGTCGTGGTCGAACATGTCTTTAAGATACTGGACGATTTGTTGCTGCAGCGGAGAAACAAATGAAGGAGACTGGTTTAGAAAAGGTACGAGATTTCTATTCTGTTCGGTTCAACAGGAATAATAAAGCATCTTACATGATCACAGTGACAATACGGTTTAATGTTTAATATGTTTAATGTGTTGATGATAAAATCTGCCAATGAGAAATAAACTAGAACTGGAAGAAGCCTGATGACGTCTGGAGACAAAGAACCGTGAACTGTGTCCATTTAAATTACGTCTCAACCCAAACGTCCTGTGCTCTCACCTTGAAGATCGTACACACTTCACTCAGGTGCTGCCTCGGTCCCAAAAACCCAAAAGCTAAAACTGGGCTCACGTGTTCTGATATGGAGTAGAAGTGGGAAATAAAACCATCAGGAACCTGTGGAGAGAAGACAACGTCTGTAAATATCAAACACACACATATATATATATATATATATATATATATATATATACACACACACACACTATGAGACAATAAAGTTTCCAAACTCACCATCAACAGGCGTCGTTTTGCTTTGAGGACAGACCAGCAGGCGGTGGCCAGAGCCTGACAGGAAAACACAACAGTTAATAACTCAATCAATGAATGTGTGTGTGTTCATGTGTATGTTCATGTTCATGTGTGTGTTCATGTTCATGTGTGTGTCCATGTTCATGTGTATGTTCATGTTCATGTGTGTGTCCATGTTCATGTGTGTGTTCATGTGAACTGACCGTCTCTTTAAAACTGTCAGAGAGCCAACGGTTCCTCAACACGGCGACGACGGAGGACGGAGGACTCTCCAGGTCCTCGAAAGCGTCCATCAGGATGAAGTCCAACACGATGTCGAAGAAGTTCATACACACAACCTGCACACACACACACACACACACACACACACACACACACACACACACACACACACACACACACACACACACACACACACATCTGGTTAAACATGACAAATATTTACGTTTTATCTAAAATACGTGAATAAACTTGTGATGTAAATGAATCATTATCAAATAAATAAACATGTTTGTTATAGAAGTTTGTTCTATGACTTTGAATCATTTCTCAGAAACTGATGTTAAATTATTTCACTAAAACATTTTTTCTTCTTTAATAATTTAACTGTCGATCTATTTCAGGATGTTTTATGACTTTTAAAACGACGTCGTTGAGTCTAAAACAGAGAAGTGTTTAAAGTGTTTTCATGTCGAACAGTGAAACAGTGACGTGACTGGACTGAGCTTCAGTTACAGTGTAATTCAGGTCGGTAACAACACGTCTCAGGTTCATTTAAACCTGATCTCAGAGTCTCAACATAGAAACTAAAACATTTTGACTCTGATAAAATGTAGAAAAGTGTAGAAACATAGACTGACCCCTCGACCCTCCAGCTCCATCTTAGTGACGGGCCACGTCTCCTCCCTCCGGGTGTAGAGCAGCATGTCCTCGTAACTCTCCAGAAACGCTTTAGGACTCTGGGGTTGAAACAGGAACTAATTAGTTACGGCAGCAGAGGAAACACGTCCAGAGAAACACAAAACTTGTCCTGTTGATTCACGCAACAAGTTGACGAGACGAGAAACGTTTCACCTTGTTGGCTTTCACCATCAACCCGGTGATCATTTGTTTCCCGGTCTCCATGAAAAACGTCCGATGACTTTCATCTAACAACAGGACCTGAAAGGAGAAAACCCTTCAGTCTGTTTTTATTACAAATACTGGTCAAGTTATAAAACTGACGGTGACTATTTTACACCTGAACTGACTCATTTAACTCATCAGATCATCATAAAATGAAATAATCTGATCTCTGCCATCGACAATATCATCATCATCATCATTAAAACAAGCAGCAGTGCGACACACTAGACTGTTGTCTACGACAGATGTTTTTCACCAGTTAAAGTCAAAGTCACAGAAGTTTCTGAACATAACTCGGGGCCATGAAGAACATTATATTCATATTTAATTATAACTGTACTTCTGTGATAAAAGTCTCTGACCTGGAACGCTTGTCTCACACAGTGAAGTTTAGCGAGGAAGTCTTGATCTCCGTAACATTCGAGTAATTCAGTCCTGATAAAAAAGAAAGATGTGAAACAAACAGACACGTTAATTCAAAGCCTTTACTTTAATATTCTATCTGGAGGTTAACTGTGTTTCTATAAATGTTTCTGATGTTTTATTTGATTCATGTTCTGGTGGTTTTCTCATCATGTTGATGACACGAGTGACAGGTGATAAAAACAACATTTACCTCAGAGACCGATAGGAAACTTTCCCGTCTCGAACCAGAGACAGAGCTTCTTCGTACAGAGCTGCTGGTCTGAGCGGCTGGTAGACGTCTTCTAAAGCCAAGGCGTCAAACAGCTGCAGACAGGACACGCTTCATTATATCACATACAGGAACAAACACTAGGAGGACGTCTGTGACGTCAGACTGTGTGTTAACTCTCTGACCTCAGCGGCTGAGAAGAAGGAGTCGTCAGACGTGACGGTGGTCGCGTCGTCGTCCTGGAGACGGTGGAAACTCTCCACTTGAGGCAGAGTAAGAGTTCCTTCGCTCTCTGTCAATCAATCAAACTTCATTCATAAAAAAACCTTCAAAGTGTTTGATAAGTTAAAAAGTGATCCAGACTAAAGCTCACAGGATCCACTTTGATAAACTCAGACGACAATAAACTACGTGAAGTTAAAACGTTAAAATGTTCTGACTGAGTAACTTCAGCATCTCGACATTGTGTTAAAGTGACGTGTAACCTCATCATGACTCCTACCAAAGTCTGCCAGCACCGTGTCTGACGGGATCGTGCTTCCAAAATCCTCCTGTAGATGATACGCCCTGTGTAGCAACGTCTCCAGCTTCTCAGCAAACACTTTGTTACGTGTTTCAGCCTGTGATTAGAAGAAAAGACCCACAGTTACTTTAATACCATATAATACAGGCTTCAAGTCCAGGATCAGTCTAATCTGACACATTTTATTTAAACACACTCCGTCTGGTTCACAGACTTGAAGGAAACGATAAACAGACTTAGATTCATTGTCAGAGTCAAACAGTGATTTATATTCTGGATCAAACTCGACTGCAGGTGAGATACAAACTGACGATCAGATCCAGACAGATAATAGACACGCAGATGATAATATTATATAATTATATTAATCTAACTGTAGGTGAAATACCCACATGTTAATCTAGGATCTGATCCAGACAGACAGTTAATGACAGTTTAAAGTTACCATGGGAAAGTCTCCACACGCTGCCCCCTGCAGCGCCAGACTGTTGTTGCTGGAGGTCGACGAGGTTTGATGACGAATGTTCAGAGCCTGTTCCCACTTCCTCAAAGCTTCTTCAAACAGCTCCATCCCTGGTGCAAAATGGAGCATAAAGACTCATAACTGCCACTGAGCTGCAGCCATTTGTTTCAGTGATAGTTTAGTTCTTATTTTATCAAAAACACCGTTTCGTTCTCTTTGATGATTATTTCCATTTATTCTTCACTTCACAAAACACTGTATTATGATATAATTATAGTAGATTATAACTAATGTTAACACATCAGTGTTATAAAGACACATCAGATTAACTTTTACATGTCAAGATCCAAAGATTAAACTTAAAACTTAAATAAAATCACCTGCTGTGTGAAACAATCTTCATGTAAAAATGATTCACCACCGTCTGGTTATTTACACTCCTCACTATAATATATAATATGTATAATACAGTCGTGGATGAGATTAGTAGATTAGTTATTATTCACCCATTATATACAGATTTTCTGCGTTAGCGTCTTCAACAGCCCCCGACTCTTCGACCACCGGCGTCTCCCAGGGGTTGGACGGATTCACAGACTGGTTTGGAGAACTTGGAACTCGCATCTGAGTCGAAGACACATCAAAGACAAAATGAGACAGAGAAGAAAAACAGGAAAAGACAAAGAAATGTTACAAAACCACGAGAAACTGTGAGTGTGTGTACTAACAGAGGCCAGGCTGTGTGAGGAGCTGGAGTGTTTACTGGGAGCCAGAGAGGAAATCCCACTCATGGTGTCATTGCTCCTGTTGCTGGGACTCATCATCTGTCTGCCAGTTAACGGACCTGTACACAAATACAACACTGTCCTGTGAGTGGACGCTGCGCTAAAATAAAGCTGTGGTTTCATGATGTAAAGAGGAGCCATCCCACCTCTCTTTAACGAAGACGGTCGTCCGGTCTTCATCAGCGCCTCAGGGATCCCCACCGTCGTCTGACCCTCCTTCACCTGCGCCGCCTGTTTCCGTTTCCTGCCTCGTCTCTTGAGCTGATGAGCGGTAAGAGCCAGCGCGACGCTGCCCAGCGCCGTGGCAAACAGCACTTTCTTCAAGCTCGGCGTGAGCTTCAGCTGAGAGAATATGGACTGAAAGAGACGCACACATCACCTGATGATCAGCTTCTGTTTCTTAACGTCAACGTCAACAAGCACGCAAAGGATGCTAGCGGGTAAATATGCAAAAGTTAACTGAGAATGCAAAGTAAATTACCTGGCCGAATGTGGAGTAGAGAAACACCGGTATCTCCGCTACAGTCATGGCCAAAGCCTGAGCGATGGACATCCCGTCTGCTCGTTTCACTGACATCTCAGATCAAAAACCTCCGGGTCACAGTTCATCAAAGCGTCGTCACGTTCACCCTCCGGTTTCCTCTCTGCTCTGAGATCAGCCAGCTCAGGCTCTCTCTCTCTGACCAACCGTCTGTCCTCATTCACTCATGAACTTGACCTCGGCGCTGGTCGAGTGTCTGACTGGAGCTTTATGACCCTGCAGCAGATAAACACACACTTATTACAGTTATCTGAAGCTGGAGCTTGACGGGCCTCAGACACAGACACGACATCGATGCACACAAGCTTCACTACAATGAGGCTGTTGGCTCCTGGACCGGACACACACACACACACACACACACACACACACACACACACACACACACACACACACACACACACACACACACACACACACACACACACACACACACACACACACACACACACACACACACACACACACACACACACACACACACACTGCAACCTGCCAGGTTCATGGTTCAGTCTGGGCAGATCAGCTCGTATTACCTGTTAATCAGACAGGACGTGGTTGTCTACTAACCTGTGTGACACCAACCTGACTGACTACTGAGTTAAACACGAGACACTGACTTATTATCAACATGATTGATTATTTTCAGTCAAACAGGACAAATTATTGATGAAACAGACGCTGTTGGTTTAAAATGAAACGAGCCAGCTGGTTGTTATCACAGGCCACGACACAAACATCAGTTTATTCAACTTTTATATAAAATATAGTATAATATATATAATATGTATGTGTCCAGGTCTGTAATAAACGTGTTAACAGTGAAAGACACAACCTAGCAGGTAACAGAGCATGCTAACATTAGCACGGTAGCTAGCTTAGCTCAGCCCGATCTGTCACTTCACATCACAGCATCACCCGGTCACCGGGACAATGTCTGCGGCTTTAACGTGACATCTGAGGCTCCAGCGGCTCAACAGCGGCTCAACTAATAACATAATCCCGTCGGACAGGTACGTTACCGGGAGCATCCAGGACGGAAGGACGTCGCTGTGTCGGTCAGTGAAAGCCGCACACTAGATTTTTGCTCAGAGGTGGAACCTTCTACAGATGATTGACAGGAGCAAGAACCAATCAGACGCGAGAAACAGAATGTGGAATTTATTTTGGACCAATGAGGTGTAAGAGAGGAGGGACTAATGCTTCTATCATCCAATCAGATCGTAGATCATAGAGCTTCGTCCCTCACGGACAAAAATCAGAAGCTAAAAACTGTCAAAAGTTTCTGAACGAAACCGACTTTAAAACAATAAGAGGTGAAGAAGTGACGTTATTTTTATTTATATCGATGCTTTTATAATGAAATAAACATATAACATCTATCACAGCTTCTGCAATAATTTAAATGTGTTTTATAACCACCGGCGGTTTTAAAATAGAAACTTAAACGATTTTCTATCGCGGATGTTAGATTTTACGACGGTCCATGAAGGCAACAACGACTCACCAGACCAGAAGAACCAGACGACTGCTTCCGGTTTCACTGCAACACTTTCACAATAAAAGCACCGCAGTTTGACGAAACACAGTAACACAGTAATGTTCACAGTAACATGAAAACAAAGATGAAGTTACTACCGTCCAGGTCCATTATATCCGTTATACTGTATCATTTTGATAAAATATCACCATTAACTTTAATTAAACAACTGGAATTTGTTAAAAAAAAAAGCAGATGTTTATGTTTCTTAAAAAATTAGCATTTTGAAATACTCATAACAATGACAGGTGACAACGGACCAGTGTTGTCATGGTAACGTAGTACTAATACTTCCCTAGTGTACTTCAGTATCTGTACTTCACTACAGTAGTTTTAAATGTGTCAACTGTGACTCTGACTTCTCTATGTTGGGGCCAGTGGTGGTCTGGTGGCTAAGGCAGCAGACCTGGATCCAGAAGGTTTCAGGTTCAAATCCACCTACGTCCAAGGTCCCAGTGAGGTACCCTTGAGCAAGCTACCGTCTCCACACATGCTCACTTAGGTGATGGTTAAAAGCTGAGGGTTAACTTCATTGTGTGCACAGTGTGTTGTGTTGTCTGCTCAATGATCACCACAGTTTCACTTTCTTTATTTTAACTTAATGACACTTTGACTCAGTAAATGTGGTGTTTTCACTCTAAGTCGACCTGTGACTGTTCAGACCATCAACACCATGTCTGAGGGTTGATGGAGGCTCCATCTTAAAGGTGGATGATGGAGAAACTTCAACAATATCAATATAAACACACATTTACATTTAGTGAAAAAAAACTTTATACTCTAGTATCTGTACTTCTGGTCTAGTGAGACTTTCTGATTTAAACAACGCTCTTATTGTGAAAGTCCACCCGGAAGCGGTGCTGGGTGGAGACATGTATTAACATTGTATAAACACTCAGGCCTCCAGGTCGCGTGAGCAGTTGTGTCAACATCCGGAGAGATAACGGAGGAGAGGCTCAGATAGAGTCGATCAGCTGTTATCGACCTGAACATGTTTGTTCAAGCTGCGAGTGAAAGTGAAGGATCGAGGATCTAACGGAGGCGGCGCCATGAAGATCATGTGAAGACAGTTTGTGTCCGGTTGTAAAGTGAAATGAGCGTCGTCCGTGTGTCGGTGTTGATATGAAACCTCTGGTAAGAAGCTCCGACGGTCGTTACATCATCATGTGTTAATCTAGATTATAACCCGACACGTCTCCCTCCAGCTGCCCCGCTGGCTCTGTCTGCTCTGCCTCAGTCTGCCTCTGCTGCTCTGGTTCGGACATGTGATCACCAGGGACGGTTCATCACCGGCCGCTCACCGCTCCGGGCTCCGGGGTTATGTGAGGATCAGCCCCGGTAGGATGGACCAGGTGAGACCAGGACTCCGGGACCCGGACAGGGACCTGGATTAGTACTAGTTCAGGTCTGCTGAGGTTCATCAGACTCATATCTCGTCTTGTTGTGTTGATACAGAAAATATGTGTAACACGTTTCTGTATAATTATCATAAATTAGTGAAACTTCCTGTTTTTGTTGTTAAAACATCAGTTAGAAACCGTTAATGATCAAGGGATTATTAATTATGATAATTTATAATAAATAAATCACCTAAGTTTTACTCACATTTGTGTTAAATAAGATACTGGATGTTGGACCTTTGACATATCCATGTAATAACCTATCAGTCTATCAGTCTATCAGTCTACACGTCTGCTCGTTCATTCATTCGAGTTTAAAGGAATATTTTAGTGTTTAAAATGTCAGAAACAGCAGAACATGTCAGTTATAATATCTGTGATGTTTTGTTTTGTCCAGTGAAATTGAGAGATGTTAAATTCACAAAGAGGAGAAAAGGAACAGCACTTTTTTTTTTTTTTTTTTGTTTTTACTAAAATAAAGTCAAAGTTTAAAGCTTCAGTTTATCATATAAACATCAGTAAAGAAGCTGAACATTATAAAGTTACAGTTAATAGGTAATTATAGTGTTTGTTGGTTAATTGTTGAAGTGTTTCAGTTCCAGTCAGGACAGTTAGTTTCTACATTGTTATTATTGTTATTTCTACAGATAATGACACATGTTCGGTTTATGACATGAAACATAAACAGTTTCTTCTCCACCAACAGTTCCTGGACCTGCACTGTAACCAGTGTGCCTTGGTCTCCAGCTCCGGTCAGATGCTCGGAGCCGGCGTCGGTCAAGAGATCGACGAGTCAGGATGCGTGATCAGGATGAACAACGCTCCAACGTCGGGCTACGAGGCGGACGTAGGGAGACGCACCACGGTTCGGGTCGTGTCCCACACCAGCGTCCCTCTGCTGGTGAAAAACGAACGCTACTATTTCCAGCAGGCGGCAGAAACTGTGTACGTGTTCTGGGGTCCGGACAGAAACATGAGACAAGACGGGAAAGGACGAGTGTTTAACACTCTGCTCAAAGTAGCAAAGAAATATCCAAACATCAGCATCTACGCTGTGACCAGAGACAAGGTTCAGTTTTGTGACGGCGTGTTTCAGAACGAAACTGGAAAAAACAGGTCGGGTCTTTATTTATTTTATTTTATTTTATTCGTCTATTCAAACTCTGTGTTCTCTGTGTTTTTCAGCTGATTATTCCTGTCGTTTAATCACGTAAACATCCTCAGACTGGAAGTTGAACTGGTTCATTTCATCTATGTGTTTAACTTCCTGTTACCGTTTCCTACCAACTTCCTCTTTCAAACTATTTCCAATGATTCATGTGTTGAGACAGAGCAAAGGGACGTGAACTCATTTCCTCGTCATCTGTAGTTTTAAACCTGTTGTTTTTGTCTCAGGATGGAGACGGGAGCGTTTCTCAGCACCGGATTCTTCACCATGATCCTGGCGATAGAAATGTGTGACTCGATCCAGGTTTACGGGATGATCGACGACAACTACTGCAGGTGAGACTTTTTAAAAACCTCGTGTTTGTTGTATTTTAATGTGTCATGTAACCTCCATCTACCGTCTCCTCCTCAGTCGAACCAACCACAGCGCCGTTCCTTACCACTACTACGAACAAAACCGAATCGACGAGTGTAAAATGTACAAGTTCCATGAAAACACGCGGCGCGGCGGCCATCGCTTCATCACGGAGAAAGCCATCTACGCCAGATGGGCGACGCGTCATCACATCAAGTTCAAACAGCCGTCGTGGAGCCTCTGAACGTTTGTTGACCTGACAGTAGTTCGGTCTCTGAGGATTAAAATGAACTTTAACAAATATTTTTAATCCAAACTAAACGACTGAATTCTGACTCACGATGGAACAAAGTGTTATTGATCGTTTCCATCACGTTGAACCTCACGTCACCATAGAAACACAATAATCCTCTAAACTCTACAACCAAAGTTTAAACTGTCTCATTTCTTTATATTTGTGCCTTGATCTTTTTATTTCTATAATCTGATGCGTTTCATTTGAAACCACCTTTAACAGAAAGTCTTTTATTATAAAGTCTGGAACTAATCATTGATCTGATTGATGATCAGTCTTCATTCGCCGGTTTGTTGTGGTTCATTTTACTCAACGATCTTCTCGTTGTTTCACCAGACAAACAAATGAACATGTTAGATATTAATGTTTAAGCTGCTGCTGTTGGATAAAGAAGCTTTAGGCTGTTTACTTGCTCCGACCACAAACACTTACAGCGTTTAAAAACCTAATGTCGTATTAATAATCTCACATTACCATCAACAGTGTTCACTTTACCCAGAATGCCGTTCAATCCAAAGAGTGACCATTAGATGGCGTCAGTGGTTGAACCAGCTGCTGGAGCCTGTGACGTTAATCACATACATGACACACGTATGTGTCCCAGACTCTGTTCGACGTGTTTACAGTGAAAACTAGTGTTGCCTTTTCAGTTGCCTGATGCTTATTTTGTGACTAATTCCAAAGACTGTAATAGTATTTTTGCACTGCTGCATAAACTACTGTGTCAAAATATTTGAGTTGTTTGAACTGAAATGTTTTTTTTTTTAGTCAAAATGCTTAAGTAGTGAAACATGTTCAACATAAAACTTGAATGTAAACTCCACAATCGACTGTTGTTGGTTAATAAAGTTTCTGAACTCAACTTAATGAAGCTGAAGATAAACGATGGAAGTGTTGGTTCATGTGACGTCTCTTCAGTTTAAAGTTAAATGATCTTTTATTTACACACGTTTCTCTCAGTGTCAGTGATGAGGTCAGAGGTTAATAACGACACAGACGTTAGACAGGTTCTAGTCTAAATCCTCATCAAACTGGATCAATGACAGAAAAATAAACTGCAGGACAAACTGTTGTTTCCTTCGTAAAAGAGCAGAGCTGCGTTCACACTAGTTTCACATTTAAAACAAACAGGACTGAAGCTTGAACGATCAGGTGTTTGTGGTCGAGGGTCAAAGGTCACTGCTACAGACCATGACCACGACATCACAGGATCATCGTGGATCCCTTTAAATCTGATAAACCAGTTAGATTTTAATCATTGTTGTTGTTCGTTTCAACAAATATCTTCACATTTTACTCTGGACTGTTGCTGAACTGTAACATTGATCTGGTTGAATGAGGAAAACAATCAAACAATTCAACTTTCATAACATGTTGAAGCAGAACAATGAATCCAGGACTCAAAATCCTCATCATCACCGAGGATCCTCATCACCACCGAGGATCCTCATCATCACCGAGGATCCTCATCATCACCACCGAGGATCCTCATCATCACTGAGGATCCTCATCATCACCATCGAGGATCCTCATCATCACCACCGAGGATCCTCATCATCACCGAGGATCCTCATCATCACCACCGAGGATCCTCATCACCATCGAGGATCCTCATCATCACCGAGGATCCTCATCATCATCACCGAGGATCATCATCACCACCGAGGATCCTCATCATCACCACCGAGGATCCTCATCACCATCGAGGATCCTCATCATCACCGAGGATCCTCATCATCATCACCGAGGATCATCATCACCATCGAGGATCCTCATCATCACCGAGGATCCTCATCATCACTGAGGATCCTCATCATCACCACCGAGGATCCTCATCATCACCGAGGATCCTCATCATCACCAGATATTTTCTGTCTGACAGAGTTAATGATGAAGTTCTGCTTCATGTGTCATGAGACGTCACGTGTCTTTGATCTGGTGGAAACGTTGGTGAGAAGAAAGAAAAAGATGAGAACGACTCAACAATCTTCATCATCTTCTTGTGAAAGTGTGAAAGAGATATAGTAGATTCTTCTTTACTGTTGTTTCTATTTATCATCAACTCTGCTTCTATTTCCTGTTCCTTCCTCTGCTGATGTGACAATGTAACAGTTAGTGATTATTTTAATTTATCTTTTATTAATCAACTAATAATTCTAATCATTTTTAAGAAGAAATATTTTTCTACCAACAAAGTTTAAATATAATTCACATAACAGGATGTGACATCACTGAATCTGATCAATAAAATAGAAACGTTGCATCAATAGAAAACTCATAGAAACCGATAGAATGTTGGTGAAAGTGTAAATGTTTATTTATTTCATCGATTCGTTTCATTTACATAATAATTCTACGGATAATAATTGACTATGTGGAATCACAATAAAAACAAAGATCAGAGGCGGCTTCGAACGTTCGCTGCAGTGACAGGCGCGCTGATGACGTCACTGGTGCAGGAAGATGGGGGACGTCAGAGTCCAGAGACTCAGAGACGCAGAGGCCGCGAAACGGTGAAGAACCGGACCGGATGCGTTTCCCGTCGTCACGACTGATCAGATCATCGTTAAAACTCGGATCTGATCGCATCTCGTCATTGATCAGCCGCTGGTGCGCGTGTTGTTGATTAAACCGTTAACGTGCGTCAGACGACGGAAGGGGAAGCTGCTGCGGATCAGTCATGTTTTCTGTCTGAGCTTTTATCTGAAGACTGAGCAGATGTTGAGATGTTGAAGGTTTGTGTTGAACAGGAGATTAGATGCATACATGTATCTACATGTATCTATATGTATCTATATATATCTACATGTATCTATATATATCTACATGTATCTATATGTATCTATATATATCTACATGTATCTATATATATCTACATGTATCTATATGTATCTATATATATCTACATGTATCTATATGTATCTATATGTATCTACATGTATCTATATGTATATATATATATCTACATGTATCTATATGTATCTATATATATCTACATGTATCTATATGTATCTACATGTATCTACATGTATCTATATGTATCTACATGTATTTATATGTATCTACATGTATCTACATGTATCTACATGTATTTATATGTATCTATATATATCTACATGTATCTATATGTATCTATATGTATCTACATGTATCTACATGTATCTACATGTATCTACATGTATCTACATGTATCTATGTGGCCGGAGGGTTCATGTGTCATGTTGATAATGTTCATATGTGTGTTCTTGTGTTCACGTCTGTCCTGTTTATTCTCATGTTGTCGTTCACGTCTTCACTGTGTTTATCTCTAACGTGTCGAGATGAGTCGTGACTGTGACGTGTTTCCTCAGGTATGATGTCACACAGTGACAGTCGGTGTGTCGGTTCTGATCAGACAACATGGGGCTCCGGATCAACGGGAAGGTAAGACGCCACCTGGAGGGAGGAGGGTGTGGTCCTCAGACCTGTTATTATCATCATCCTGGAGTCTAGACCAGGAGGATTACGTCCTGACACACTCACTAACTATAAACTCAACAGAAACACTGATGTAACAACCTGATCTTTATTCTTTACATCAACAACACGTTGATTTATTCTTTTACTCACTGAACAACGTGAAGAAGTGTCTGTGTTTTTAACGCGTCGTCTTAAACTTCCTGACAGGAAACGTTAGTCGTAACACGATGTAACTTTATCACTAGGAAGTTGTTGTTAAATCAGTGAGTTGATCAACATAATGTAAAGATGAACATGACACAGTTCAACATGTAGAGCTGAATAACCACCTCACTTTACTTCAGAACCATATTTTATTGTATTTTATTATATTTTGCTGCTGTAACAAGATGAATTTTTCATCTCATCTAGACACAAGATTTGAATTATCAGGAGAACGTGTCAACAACAATAATCCATTATTATTTAATTTTATTACAACTGTTTTTGATCAGATTCTTTGTTGGTTTATTGACCAGAGTCTGAGGAGCAGATGTTATTAATAGACACATGAATTATTGATCGATCAGAGCTGATCGTAGTGTATTAGTTTGTGTGTCATCAGTATCAAGTGGTAAACGTGTTGTGGTTGTGTTTTAAACCTCAGGGGCAGCAGAGCCACAGGATGGCCATCTTCCTGGCCATCTTTGTCCTGATGACTCTCCTGTTGTTGTACGGCTCCAACAACGTCAATGACTCGGTCTACGCTCCGTTTCACGTCAGCACGAGTCACAACCTGAAGAACAGCGACCTGAAGAAATGGGCTGGGAAAGACGGATACGTGCCTCTTCAAGTTAACAAGGTGAAGCTAAAAAAAACTTGTTGGTGGACTTGTTTTAATTCTACTTTACATCGTTTTCTTTTTTTATTTTGCATGTTTCTGTTTCAGTGGAAGATTGAGGAGAAATTAAGCGTTTCTTTAATTTGTTAAACAAATTTCTGTTTTTATGAAAACTGTTGTCCAACCTCTGCTCTGATCCATGTTGCATAAACATGTTCCTGTTTGTGTTGAATCATCTCGTCTTAATCACATCATCTGTATTCGTGTCTCAACGTTTAATTACAATCTGATGTTGAAAGAAGCTCAAACATTACAACTCGTCTTAACTTGTTTAATGACAGTTGTTGTTTGAAAACTGCAGACTCAAGTGTTTCTTGAACACGTTGATGTAACAGCCTGATGTTCGTGTTTCCAGACTATGACCCTCCACTGTCACAGCTGCGCTCTGGTGACCAGCTCCAGTCACGTCCTGGGGAGTCAAGCGGGCGAAGAGATCGACCGAACCGAGTGCGTGATCCGTATGAACGACGCCCCGACGACGGGATACGAGACGGACGTCGGGTCTCGGACGACTCTGAGGGTCGTCGCTCACTCCAGCGTGTTCAGGGTCGTTCGAAGACCCAACGAGTTCCTACGTCACACGGACAACAACCCCGTCATCGTGTTCTGGGGACCGCCGAACAAGATCGGGAAAGATGCCAAAGGAACTTTGTTCAGGCTGATTCAGAGAGTCAGTCTGACCTACACCAACATCTCTAGTTTCAGTATCGCACCAAACAAGATGAGAAGGTTCGACAGTTTGTTCCACAAGGAGACGGGACGAGACCGGTGAGCGTCCAACACACGGAGCCAAACATTTCACAGCTTCTGAGTAAAAATTCACACAAGATTCACTGTTTGTTTTTCTGCTCAGACAAAAGTCTCACTCATGGTTGAGTACCGGCTGGTTCACTATGGTCATAGCCATCGAGATATGTGACAACATCAAGGTTTACGGGATGGTTCCTCCCAATCACTGCGGGTCAGTAAAACAAAAAGAAACTATTACAATTATTTTAAAACTAAACTAATACGGTTTAAATCTTTGTTGTTCCAGGAGGAAATCTACATCCAAGAAGATGCCGTATCACTACTACAAACCCAGAGGAGGAGACGAGTGTGTGACGTACGTCCAGAACGAGAGCAGCCAAAGAGGAAACCACCATCGATTCATCACGGAGAAACAGGTGTTTGCTCGTTGGGCAAAACTGTACAACATCACCTTCACTCACCCTAAATGGTAAAGACTCAAACAAACTGAGGATTCATTAACATTAGAGAGCATAAAGAGTGACTGCTGTCATGTACATAGATATAAATATATATAAATATATGTCTGTATATTATTGGACCAAATGCTCGGGAACGTTTTCGCAGACGAAGCAGAAACTGACTCGTTGAGACGTGTCGTTGTCTCCGGTTGTAAATAGAAAAGAAGATGAATTTTTACATGTTTATAATATTTTTGTTATCTATTGAAAATGCACTCGATGTGGATGTGTTCAGCAAATATTCACCACGATTAGAAATGTGAGTCGGTGGCCTGAAAATACACGACGGCTCATCGCTCATCGCTCCGTTATATCCTAGAGTTACTGCAGTTAGTTACTCGTGTATATGTTATATAGAAGCCTTATGATGCAGCCTGTCAGTCTGTACATCATCACATATGATGATATGACCATGTATGATGATACATGATGTGACTGATGGTTTGTTCCTCCATCGACACCAAAACATCGTAGCTCGACTTGTTTCAACATTTAATTTAAAACAAATCAACTCATTGAATCTTCAGACACTAAATATGTCAAATGATAAACTGCAGTTAAATTAAGAGACATCAGAGTAATAATAAGTAACCGTGGATTCAACACCAGCTTCAGTTTGTTTCTTTTTTTTTTACGTTTCGGTGCTAAAGAAAATAAAGTTCTTGTTTAACGATGTGAACATTAGTTCATATAAAACCACAGTAACTTATTATTTATGAGAGTTCACCAGAATAACGAGGCACCACGTTGATCCCAGACACACACGAAACATGAAAGTGAAACGTTTTCATTCCTGGTGCATGAAGCTTCAAACTGCATCATGTTGCTCTAAAAACTGCACGAGAACAAATTTAAAAGAAGTTCAATGTCTTAAAACTACGACGCCTTTTTACAAATAAACTAATAAACTAATCCGTCGTCTTACATTATACACACATACATTATCGTATATTACATCTTTCATCAGGAAACTGGTTGAGATCAGAAACTTAATGTTCAGTTTTAAATCAACAGAAAATATAGAAATAAATAAAAACATGAGCCACATTTACTGTTGCTGTTTAAACTGCTCACAGATACAAATGAAAAGTATATGAAACTGTGAAACGTTCAGTACAAACTGAGTCTTAATGTGAAACAGGAAGAAGCTGAAACATTTTCATGATGTAAACATGTTTCTGATATTTTGTTTAAATGAAGATAAACTTCAAATGTTTCTCTTCAAAGTTCAAATTATAAACGACTTCAGTTTTAATCAAGAACGAAACTTTAAGTTCCTGATCAAACATGTGATCAATCGTGATCAAACCTCCTGAAGTGAATTAAATCAACTCTAGGTGCATGACGCATGTGTCACAACTAGAACGAGTTTTCATCTAAACAATCTGAGCTGTGAAGACGTGTGATATCACACAAACCTCTGGTTTTAATTGATAATGTGTAAACTGATGATTGATTGATTGACGACGTGTCTGACCTGTTCAGAGTAAAGTGACTCTGGTGATTTGATTTAACGATGAGACATTTGTCATTTGTCGGTTCATGTTGTGCTGCTTGTTTTCTTCATTAAAGTCATGTAATGTTTTAAATGTTATTATTTTATATTCATATAATTATTTTACGCTTTAAAAAAATACAAGTCAGAAGAAAGTTGGGTCAGTTTTTCTATTTAAATATTTACAATCTGTTGAATAATTTTTAAAGAAAAAAACAAACAAAAACTAATTATTTCACAAAGAAAATCCACTGATTTAACGGAACAAGTTCATTTCTCCTCTGAACCGTTGGAAACGTCTGAAAAAGCTGCTGTGATCTTTGGTCTCAGTCCTGACATGGAAATTAAGATGGCCTCCTGACGGACAGAAAACAGGAGGTGAGTTACAACATCATGACGTATAGTTGTAGTGTGAGCGGTGAAGTAAAGGTCTGCACCTCGGTACGAATGGTCCTGCTGCCCTGACCGGGACAAGTGTTGAGGTAAAGGTCAAATAAAACGCTGGGGTCGCTCACGTCCAGGTTCTGGTCTGCGTCCACGCTGGCCTCTAGTCCCTCCAGACCTCCGAACACTATCAACACGTGTCTGAAACGTAGGAAGGTTAACGTCAGTAACCGTGAAACAAAACGACTGAAGTCAGTAGATCGACTGAGGAAATGTTTTAACGGCCGAGACGTTTCATCTAAAAGTTAACAGATGAGCAACAATCAGCAGGATCGTATCCTCAATCATTCATCATGTGACGGTTGTGACTTTATATCTTCGACACTCGACAACGTTCCCGTCTTATCCGTGGGACTGAACCTACTTGAACGGTTTCAGTTTGGTCCGGTCCAGGTCACTTCCTCTCTCTGACGTTCCAACAGTCAGGTCGTAGCCGTCGTTGTACGGACTCTCTGTGAAAACTGCACCTGGTAACAAACCACCGTCAGTGAGGAAACACTATTAAACGTGTAGTAGATGTTACAGTCTGAGCAGCTGATCAACAGAAGAGGAACCGTACTGAGAGAAGACGCCAGTCGGACGCTGTAGCCCCAGTAGAGACCTCCGTCAGTCCTCGGGACGTGAGGAGCCACAACGACACCTTTATATATTTTACTCTCTGACACGAAGAGATGAAGAGAAAATACAATAATGATCATCAATAATAAAGTATTCACATTAACACAGTCACAATGTTACTGTCGATGTTACAACGTTACCTTGATTCTGTGTCTGGTTGAGTTGAACTGTGACTCTGAGTCCAGACTGAAGCTGCTTGTCGATGCGAACGTCCTGAGGAAGCACAAGGACACCGAGCCGCTCGTTCTCATTATTACATTACATCACGTCACTACATTACAGTACATTATATTATGGTATATTATCGTGACAACGGGTCCGTGTCTTCACGATTGGATACATTAACGTCTATCAGCAGTAACCGACCTTTCTCATCCCACAGTTGACCAGCGAACCCTGTCCTGGTTTCGCTGGTCGATCCAGAACGATCCCTTCTCTGTACTGTGACTCCTCGTCGATCCTCATGTGATGAGGGCTGTCTAATGGGTTCAGCAAACCTGACGCGACATAAGGACACGTCTTCATTTGCACTGCAGCTGCAACATTCATCTAAAGATTCATCAGACACATTCTCTCCGGGTAGCGTTGACATGGTCATGATGTTTACATCATGGTGTTTACATCGTGATGACATCATGATCACATGTTACATCACCAGTGATTAGAATCAATTTACAGCTTTTTATCACAATAAAGTTGTAAAACATTGATCAAACTCATCTTCTTCAATTCAGACACCATCAACACATTTAACTTCCACTAACTCGTTTGTAAAGCTGCTTAGAAATAATAGAAAATGTTCTTTTAACTTTAACTAGTTGATAGTTTCCATACGAACAGTAAATATTATATTTTATTTATTATAGAAAACATTGTTTTAAATCACCTGCATATTGTAAATCTTGATGTTTGGGAAAAAACCACTTGCGCAGATACCTGATGGAGGAGAAGAGACGATGTTTAACCTGATCAATGATAATATCAATAATAATATTGATCATGTTTCTTACTGAGGACACTCCAGGTACTGAAGGATTCTGGCCAGTTGGATACAAGCGTGTCCTTTCTTCCCAACACCTTTAAATTCTCCTTCCACACTCCTGTGTAATAAAGTTGAACCTTTTCTAGAAGATGACGATTTTATATTTTTTTATGTTTTCTGATGAAGTGAATCTGTGTCCACTCACTTCACATCTTCTCCTTGTTCATCAAACACCACGATCTCATCCACACAGAAGACGACGCAGGCGCGAGCGATCTGTCCGGCCAGATACGTCCGCAGCTCCGTGGACTGAGCGTTGTCCAGGACCGAACCCGGCAGAGCCACACTCACCGTGTAACGGCGGCCTGAAGACATGTTACACACGTTACTGACGTGTCACTGACGTGTCACACACGTTACTGACATGTCACTGACATGTTACACATGTCACTGACGTGTCACTGACATGTTACACACGTTACTGACATGTCACTGACGTGTCACACACGTTACTGACATGTCACTGACGTGTCACACACGTTACTGACATGTTACACACGTTACTGACGTGTCACTGACATGTTACACACGTTACTGACGTGTCACTGACGTGTTACACACGTTACTGACATGTCACTGACATGTTACACATGTCACTGACGTGTCACTGACATGTTACACACGTTACTGACGTGTCACTGACATGTTACACACGTTACTGACGTGTCACTGACGTGTTACACACGTTACTGACATGTCACTGACGTGTTACACACGTTACTGACGTGTCACTGACATGTTACACACGTTACTGACGTGTCACTGACATGTTACACACGTTACTGACGTGTCACTGACATGTTACACACGTTACTGACATGTCACTGACATGTTACACACGTTACTGACGTGTCACTGACGTGTCACACACGTTACTGACGTGTCACTGACATGTTACACACGTTACTGACATGTCACTGACGTGTCACACACGTTACTGACATGTCACTGACGTGTCACACACGTTACTGACGTGTCACTGACATGTTACACACGTTACTGACGTGTCACTGACATGTTACACACGTTACTGACATGTCACTGACATGTTACACACGTTACTGACATGTCACTGACGTGTCACACACGTTACTGACATGTCACTGACGTGTCACTGACATGTTACACACGTTACTGACGTGTCACTGACATGTTACACACGTTACTGACGTGTCACTGACGTGTCACTGACGTGTTACACACGTTACTGACGTGTCACTGACGTGTCACACACGTTACTGACATGTCACTGACATGTTACTGACGTGTCACTGACGTGTCACTGACGTGTCACACACGTTACTGACATGTCACTGACGTGTCACTGACACGTTACACACGTTACTGACATGTCACTGACGTCACTGACGTGTCACACACGTTACTGTTACGACGTCACTGACATGTTACACACGTTACTGACGTGTCACTGACATGTTACACACGTTACTGACGTGTCACTGACGTGTCACACACGTTACTGACGTGTCACACACGTTACTGACATGTCACACACGTTACTGACATGTCACACACGTTACTGACGTGTCACTGACATGTTACACACGTGTCACACACGTTACTGTTGTGTCACTGACGTGTCACTGACATGTTACACACGTTACTGACGTGTCACTGACGTGTTATTGACATACATCTGTATACATCTGTATACAGATGTATACAGATGTCACATTAAAAGAGAAGCTGGTAGAGATGATGAACATGTTACATTAAAACAACTGGAGTCTTCTAAAGATCCAACAACATCCAGCGCTGATGAAGGCAGGTTTTACCTTTCTTGCTCTGGTTTTGTTCAGTCTTCACTCTTTCTGCTGCTTCTTGTTGTTTCTGTTTTTCCAGCTGTTTGATGAGTTTAGCTTCTTTTCTTTGTTTCTTTGCTTCTTTTACTGTTTTAGAAGAAGAGTCGAGGAGCAGGAGGAACATTAAAGAATCACTTCTGTTACTTGACGAACCACGACAATAATTAGTAGATGAACTGATGAAAATCACTTGTAGATGTTTCTGTAGGTAACGTTTCCAGGAGAAATGTAGAGATTTGATAAATGACGTAAAAAAATAAAATAAATAACGGATCATGTGACATCACAACGCTTAAAAAAAAGAAACAAATAATCTGATCTGAGACAAAACAACTGTTGTTCATCGACGTGGTCGATGAGTCTGAGACCAAACTGGATCTGAGGTGTACAGAGTGTGTGTGTGTGTGTGTGTGTGTGTGTGTGTGTGTGTGTGTGTGTGTGTGTGTGTGTGTGTGTGTGTGTGTGTGTGTGTACACTGTGACATTTTATCTAACTTATAAATGACGTAATAACTTGAAACGACACCTCAGGTTCTACAAGTTTCATCTTCGGATAAATTTAATGTTTGAACCATTGAAACTATGTTAAATATTAAACCACATTTGTTCACAGACGCAACAGAAACTGTTTTACTCACTTTCAGCTTTTCTTTTCTTCCAGTCGACTCGTTCCTCAGACTGTAAATAAACACGTGATTATTGATTATTGATCAGTTCATTAATAACATCTAAACCTATAAACACGTGATTAAAACCACCTGAGAGGACGCTGAGTTCGGTCTCTTCGATCCACTGGTCGACATCTTCAACAACACGTGAAGTATATTTACTTCCGGGTCGAGGTCCGCTTTTCAAAATAAAAGTCTGGACTTCCTGTGTAGTAAAAAAATCAAGGTTTTATGAACTGATCAGCTGGTGTTTTATGAATCAGTTCATCAGACAAAAAGAGGAAACATAACAAACTGCAGATGTGATTTATTAAAGTTTTTATCAATAATGAACAAACAGAACATTTCAAACATTTTATTTACAGTTTTCTACATAAAATCATTGAACATCAACATTTATCAGGATTTTAAAAGTTTCCATCAGAACAATTTGAGGATGAAAAGACACACGAGGTTGTTTCTATACAGAATCAATTCAATCAGTTTGTAGAGATATCGCAACGCAGGTGACGTCACATGATGTCACATGACTTCACGTGACGTCATGTGACTTCAGGTGACGTCGTGTGACACCAGGCGTCTTCATCCTCCACCAGTTTATTTCGTTTTGCTCCATTTCCTGAGGATTTCCTCTGCTGCCTCCAGAGTCGAATCCTCCTTCAACACAAAACCATGAAAGTGTTGATGAGAAGAAGTGACATAAAGAAAAGGAAACAAATAAGATCAAATAAGGATGAACAATTATTCAATTGTTTTTACTTTGACGAAACAGAATCTGATGTATTTGTCAAAGTCTTTTCCATGTTCTGGACTGTAAAAGGCAGAAACAGGGATTGTTGCTAAACCCTGAAAAACAACAGAAACAGGACATGAATCATTAAACACAACAAGACTTTAATCAAACTGGATTACTACTAATAATAATTATAATTACCTTCTCTTTAATGAGCCATTTAACAAACCTGAAGTCATAAGGTTGATCTCTGGTGCTCGGGTCACTGAGGTCGACGTCTGTCACAGAGAAACTTCATTAACAAAACGTGTTGTCACTTAAATGAGTAAAAAGAGACGAGAAACAGCTGGACACATGAGGAAATGACCAAACATCAGTGTAACAGACTCACCGACAGAGGAGATGTCTGCGATCATGAAGTATCCTCCCTCTGGCATGACGGGCTGTAACCCCACGCTCTCCAGACACGCCGCCAGTTTGTTCCTCTTGTGATGAAGCGTCGCAGGAAGCTGCTGGAAGTAGCTCTCTGGAGTCCCGAACAACTCGTACTCTCTCTCAAACCCCTGAGCTACGGCTTCCTGCCACAGGAGGAGAAGTTTAACACCGACAATTCACTGATGAAGGACGACGAGTTCAGAGGCAGTAACGTTAAGACACAAACTGATATAAAATCTCATCATTAAAACATGATGTTTTTACCTGAGCAGCTGTTGCACAATCAAACACAGAAACCTGATGCATCGATTTCAAGTGTTTGATGATTCGACCTGAACTGATCGCCCAGCCCACCTGACAGAAGACACGGCTACGTTATGATACGATTCAATTTACTATTAAAACACAATCAAACCAAAGCTTTTATTTGTGATACGTGTGTGTGTGTGTGTTACATATGTGTGTGTGTGTTATATGTGTGTGTGTGTGTGTGTGTGTGTTATATATGTGTGTGTGTGTTATGTATGTGTGTGTGTGTGTGTGTGTGTGTGTGTGTGTGTGTGTGTGTGTATGTGTGTGTGTGTGTGTGTGTGTGCGTCACCTTCCATCCGGTGGCGCTAAACGTCTTCCCAGCACTTCCGATAGTGACGGTTCGTTCCCACATCCCAGGTAAACTGGCTGGTTAATGACAGTGACACAACAAAGTCACTAATTGTTCATTAATTAGTCATTAATCATTAACTATTAAATAAATGATTAACTATAAATCAGTCGAGTTTCTCACCGATCTTCACGTGTTTGGCTCCGTCGTACGTCAGCCACTCGTACACTTCGTCGCTGACACACAACAGGTTGTGTTTGATGCACAGATCAGCGATCACCTGCAGCTCCTCAGTCTTATAAACCTGAAAGATACAGAACATGAGGTTCTGATGAAGCTTCATCAAACTTTCAGTGATCAACACTGAACATGTTGAACTAAAGTTACAAATCAAACCATCAGACGTCGTATCCATTAAAAACACAACCACTTAAACATCGTGATGTTTTACTGTCATTTCTTCTCTCATCGTTTGTTACAAACTAGCTCTTGTGTGACCTCTTGTGATCGTGGAGGTAAAAGACACGTGAACACATTGATCAACCTCCTTATATCAACCAGAGGATGAATGATCACCTTTCCCAGCGGGTTGTTGGGAGTGTTGATGACGATGGCTTTAGTTCGTGGAGAGATTTTACTTTCCAGTTCCTCAGGAGACAGGACCCAGTCTGAACTGGACAGAGCGGCGCCTCCTTGGACTTTCTAGATGGAAGATGTTAAAACGCTCACTGGAGGATGAGACACTGACTTTATTCAACAATAAACAGGATCAAACATGTTGTGCAGCTCACCGGCCTCAGAGGAACATACTGCGCCGTCCCTCCGGTCATCTTCACCATCGGTTGGTAACAGTCGAAGAATGGTTCGATGATTATCACCTGAAGACAAACGATCATTACTGAGATGAACCACGTGTGTGTTGAATATACGACGTGTAGAGTCGGTGGAGTTACCTCGTCTCCTTCATCCACCAGAGCCTGAAACGTGCAGAACAAAGCTTCATAAGCTCCGACCGTGACCAGGACGTCTTCACCTGGATCGATCTGGTGTCCGACGACGCGACTGAAGAACTTAGACAAGTTTTTAACCAGAGGGTGATGACCCTGAAGAAACACACCGAGGTGTTAGTTTTACATTCATCTGTCATTAAAACTGAGAATTAAGACTTTATATGACATCTGATGAAACTGAGAGTTTCACTCACAAAAGCGTCAGTGTATTGGTGCATGACGTGTCCTCCACCAGCAGCTTTAAAAAACGCTTCTCTGATGAACTGAGGAGGAGAAAAGTCTGGAAACCCCTGACCCAGGTTCACCGCTTTATAGTCGGCTGCTAGTTGAGTGAACTCAACCCTGAAGGTACGAAGCAAGAGGAAAAATAACAGCTGGTCACAATTATAAAATAATATACAATTATACAATGAAATAAATGACTGGTTAACAACCAAACGACTGAATGAATCTCACCTGTAATTACATTTAATATAATAACATTATATAATAATAACAAATATTTCATAGTTTCAGTTTAGTTTTGAGTCCAAATATCAAGAATAAAAACTGTCTATTTAAAAAACTTCTCACCTAGTAATCAATGTTTGAGTTGATTCATTATAAAATCAATTAATTCATCCACATGTTCATGAATTAATTGAACGTTTTCGGTGGAAACTGCGGTTTTAAGCTGTTTTTAATTCATCTGGAGGGAAACAAAAGACTTTATTACTTGTTTAAAAACGTCCAGACGAGGTGACAACGACACTTAGTTATTCATTGATTTGATCACTGATCTTTTCTAACTGATAGTCAATAAATAACAGGGTCAAAGTTAAAAGTCTCAGTCTCGTCTTCAAGAAAAAACACAGAAACAAGAACAAGTGAAGTTTGTGTTTCTGGTTCATTCTTCAGGAAACAGAACAAAACGACCTGGAAACAATGTTGAGACCAAACAAGTCGTTCGACCAGAAACTAAATGTAACTAAATGTAACAAAACGTAACAAAATGTAACAAAATGTAACAAACGTAACAAAACGTAACAAAATGTAACAAACATAACAAAACGTAACAAAACGTAACGAAACGTAACAAAACGTAACAAAATGTAACAAAACGTATCTATCGGATACGGATCTATCAGCTGATATTAACTGACTATATAAACCGCAGCTCTAGTCTCACGTCTGTGACTCACCGGTGTTTTTATCGACACCAAGTTTCCTCTAAGTTAACAGTCTGTAGACTGAACATTATCTGATCGATCAACTGGTCAGTTAATTGATCTATCAGCGGATCTATCATCAGTTTGTGACTCACCAGACGTTCTTGTCGACACCGACTGTCCTCTGAGCCTGAAGACGTCGAGACATGATGATGATGAGAGAAAAGAGTCTGAATTAAGTTCAAACTATTTAATTTAACGTGATTTAACTTGAACTCGTCCTCGCTGTTTCTCCTGTTGTTTCTCTTTAGACTCTGACACTTTGTCTCCTCCTACAACAGCGACTTTTAACTCTTTACTGGTTCAAATGAAACCTCAAACATGATCAACCTGAAACTGACATTAACATAATAATAAAATATAAAACGTTTATTTTAAGACTGAGAGACTTTACTTGACTTTTTATTTCCAAATATTTATTTTATTTCATTTCCTTATATATTTAAACAACGAATGTCTTTGTTGTTTTATATTTCAGCCGTGAAACGTTGAACTAAACTTAATGATTTATATTATAATTTATATTTTAATACAACAACAATTTAATGACACAAACAGTGAATTACAGAACATGTAGATTTATTAAACTCTTGATTTTATTTTATTTATTCAGAACAAATATTTCTGTCAAAATGTGATATTTGTTGGAAACTCATTTATTTAAAAAATCACCTAAATTTAATTTAATTTACTGAAAAATAGCAACAATATGAAAACATTATCTTCATTAATCTTCATCTCGTCACAGCTGCAGATGCAGACAAACAGGAGGTTGTTGTGTTTCAGTAGTTTCTATGTGTTGTGTGTATGAAGGAGTGAAAACGAGAAACCAACAGTGAAACCGTCTTTTACTTTTCCTGACTCCACTTTTTCAAGATGTCTTCAGCTGCTTCCAGCGTGGCGTCCTCCTGCCAGGATAAAATTAATTAAATTAAACAAAAGCAAATAAATTAAAATAAACAAAAAAAGTTTAATTAAACAGAAAAAACAAAATTGAACAGTGATTGAAGCAGAAAGAGACTCAGGTTTTATTCTGTTTTACTGGATAAAGCTGAATTTACCTTCACGAAGCAGAATCTGACATATTTGTCAAACTCAAAACATTTCTCCAGACTGTAGAAAGCAGAGACGGGGATCGTCACTAAACCCTGGAGAAGAAACCATACGAATCAATAACGTTAATTAACGTTAACAATGAATCAATAACGTTAATTCAGATTCTCATCACATTGTAAAACATCACCAGACATAAACACTTTCATCTTCACCTTCTCTTTAATGAGCCATCGCACAAATTTAAAGTCATAAGGTTCGTTTCTGTGTTGTTGGTCGCTCACGTCTGCCTCTGGAACAACAAGTGATTATCGATTATTGATTATAGATCAAGATCTCATAAAGAACGACACCAGTTCATTTCCTGTTTGTTGACACTCACTGACAGAGGAGATGTCTGCGATCATGAAGTATCCTCCCTCTGGCATGACGGGCTGTAACCCCACGCTCTCCAGACACGCCGCCAGTTTGTTCCTCTTGTGATGAAGCGTCGCAGGAAGCTGCTGGAAGTAGCTCTCTGGAGTCCCGAACAACTCGTACTCTCTCTCAAACCCCTGAGCTACGGCTTCCTGCCACAGGAGGAGAAGTTTAACACCGACAATTCACTGATGAAGGACGAGAAAAACTGTTCATCTGGTTGAAAAACACTTTTTTCTTGTTAAAATCTGAACGAAATTCTCCTCCTGACTTTGATTGAATCCACAAAATTAAAATTCAAAGTGAAACATGTTTCCCTTCATGACTTTAAAACAACGTGGACGTAACTGAGTTAATGTTTGTGAAAATGTAAATGAACAAGGCCTGAAGCTCTGACTGTTAACGACGACACCAGCGCTGATCTATAGGGTTAGGATAATTCAGGGACGACTACAAACAACGAGGAACTGAAGTTTGGTCTGATGAACCTGCACTGTAGCATCAGCGTTAATGTTAATGTTAATGTTAATGTTAATGTTAGTGTCAGTGTTAGTGTCAGTGTTAGTGTTAGCATTAGCTTTAGCTTTAGCATCACTATTCTGTAAAACTCCATCCTACAATGTGACAGTATCAGTTTTTCAGTATGTGACATTCATTAGTTTTTAATCTGAGACAGTTTCTACAGTTTTTAGGTGGAAAAACTCAACTGTGCTGAAGTTTTATTGAACAAATAAAAACCTGATAAACAAGTTTAAACCAGTGTCAACAAAGTGACACTAACTACGTTGTTTAACTAGTTAAACTAATAAAAGTCTAAATAAAGACACTGTTTCAGCTGCAGAAACACTGGACATGATCACAACACGTCAACGTTACATTGGTCTGGTTCTGAGGCTGGATTTCAAAATAAAAGTCCTCAGACAATGAGTATAATCACACAGAAGAAGAGTTTGTGTGTGTGTGTGTGTGTGTGTGTGTGTGTGTGTACCTGGGCAGCTGTAGCACAGTGGTACACCGTGTTCTGGTGGATGGTTTTCATGTGTTTTATAATTTCTGAGGAGCCGATGGCCCAGCCGACCTGAGAGGACGACGTCAGTCATTAGAGCGACGTTCAGCAGCTGATCAGTGATCAATGATCGGTGACTATCTGTGTGTTACCTTCCAGCCGGTGGCGCTGAACGTCTTCCCACCGCTGCTGATGGTGACTGATCGTTCCCACATCCCAGGAAGACTCGCTGGAAACGACAGACAAGAACAAACATCTGTAACAACCGTTTCTCTGTAAAACTGTCTCATGTTTATATGATCATTTTAACTTCACATCATCTCACCGATCTTTATGTGTTTGGCTCCGTCGTACGTCAGCCACTCGTACACTTCATCACTGATACACAACACGTCGTGTTTCGTGCACAGATCAGCGATCATCTGCAGTTCTTCCAACTTGTAAACCTGAAACAGACAAATATCTGAGATGAAACTTTGTGTTTAATAGAAAACATCAAAGTTCATGAACAACAAGGACAGTAGCTGTTAGCTGGTGAGTTGAGATGTAACAGTAACTGTCAGTTTGAGTGCGTCACCTTTCCCAGCGGGTTGTTGGGAGTGTTCATGACGATGGCTTTAGTTCGAGGAGTGATTTTACTTTCCAGCTCTTCAGGAGACAGGACCCAGTCTCCGCTGGACAGAACGGCGCTGCCCTCAGATTTCTGTGATTACAACAGACATTAATGAGTAAATACATAGACAAATTCTCCATAAAGAAACATATATATTATTATTATAATGTGTAAATGACTCACCGGCCTCAGAGGAACATACACCGGTTTCCCTCCGGCCATCAGCACCATCAGTCGGTAGCAGTCAAAGAACGGTTCGATGATTATCACCTGAGATCAGTCGACATGAGGCCAAACATTCAAATCTCCTGTTTGTTCTTGTTTCTTAACTAGAAATGTTGTTTTGAGCTGCAGCTGATTTGTCTCTGTACCTCGTCTCCCTCGTCGATCAGAGCCAGAAAAGCACAGAACAAAGCTTCATAAGCTCCGACCGTGACCAGGATTTCCTCCACTGGGTCGATCTCGTGCTCCATCACTCGACCGAAGAACTTGGCCAAGTTTTTAACCAGCGGTGGGTGACCCTGAGGAGGGAAACGCATGAAAACATGAGGTGACATTTACGTCCAGGAGGTAAAAACTGATAAGTGAAATGAGTCTGATCAAACTTACAAAAGCTCGTGTGTATTGATGCATCAGCGGTCCTCCACTAACGGCTTTACAGAACGCTTCCTGGATGAAGGCAGGAGGAGAGAAGTCTGGAAACCCCTGACCCAGGTTCACCGCTCGACTTTCCATCGCCAGCTGAGTGATTTCAACCCTGGACATACAAATAACAACGGATGTAGAATAAAACGAGAATCACAATAGAAAATATGAGAAGTTAGTGCAGATGTGATGTCACAGTCAAACATCACAACTTTTTAAACTGTTGATGAGTCTGAACCTAAAGAAACGTTTATTTAACTGGAACGAAGCTTTAATTTAAACTGACGTGAGAAGAAACCAACATTTTATAGTTTATCTGAACCGACCTGGAACGACTGTGGTTTTGTTTCTATAAACAGAATCTGTCATTTATCTCCTGTGTCTTTTTGTTCGTTATATTCAGATACATTAATAAAACTTACATGTCAACACATACAGAAATAAACTAGAAGAAAAACAACAAAAACAAATAAAATAAAGATCGATTCTGCAAGAAAAGCTGCTGGATTTGAATCTGTTTTTATATATAAATGTATCATATATATTTATTTATATCATGTATAATAAAGACAAACACTGATGTTGTTGCTGTTGTATCTGTACCAGATGTTTAACACTTTTAAAACAGAATCAGTTTATAAAATATCAATATGATCAATATATTAAAATATCAATATTCATCTATAATGTTCTTCATCTTGTTCAACTGATGCTTCAGATCAATAAATGAGACGTTAATCAATGTTTCACTGGTCACGTGATTAAACTCACGTGACCAACATTAACCCGCTGACACAGCAACAACTGGTCACTTTATAAATAACATGTTTTATAAATTCAGCGTCGATCGGCTCTGATCAGCTGATTGATCCGTGACGTCATCTCTTACCAGATGTTCTCGTCGACTCCTTCGGTCCTTCGAGCGTTCAGTCTTCTCGCCATGTTGGTCTGAAGTTGAACACATTGTTAGTTGATCTCGGTCTGTCACAGTCAGTTTGAGTCAATATCGATTAAACTGATCGATGGAGTCAAACTCACCTGGTGCTTGTTTCTGATCAAACTCTGTCGAATCGCGTTGAACGAAGCAGAAACGTGTCTGATCGATCCCATCGACGTGTGGGAGGTTTTTATAGCGGTGATCGACCCCTGGAGACAGGTGACGCTGCTGTTTGTTGTTTACCTGCAGTAACCGCCTCCTCCTGCTCCTCAGGCTGCGGAGCTTCAACCGACAGTAAACACAAACAAACAACCAGCCGCTTCACCTTCGACCTCCAGCTCCGTTTCTACTTCCTGCCTCCAGGGGGCGCCGCGTGGACACACACTGGACAATACAGACTAAAAAAACTACAACTGTTGTCTTTGTATATTCGTTCATACTGATGTTTCATATTTATGTATCAAATATAAAACACACAATTTCACATTTCATTTGTACAAGAAACACAAACTGTTTCAGTTACATTTCTGTTGATCATCTCTGGTTCCATTTCTTTATTTCTTTGTTTGAATCTAAAGACTTTAGAGTCATTTCTAGTCTCTGTGGTTTTAATCTTCACACTCGTCACTTTGTATCTGTTTCTGAACGTTTTCTAGTCATTTTGAGGTTTAGTGAAAACTCAGGATTAGTCGCCTCAGACTTCTGAAACAGGCTCCGCTTGTTTTAAATCTTCGTGGTCTGTTGAAGTTTGTGTCTCAGTCTTGTTTTATTTTTGTCTTTTAACCGTGAACAGACATTTCAAACAGAAGATGTTTTTTCTCTTTGGTCGTCTTTGATCTAAATACTTGTCAGCAGTGTCTATGCTAAGCTAACATCAACATGAAGGCAAATATTTGATAAAACATAAAAACTAGTTTCCATTCAGTTTCATCACAATGAAAAATCACATTTTATTGACCAGAACACAACGTTTCACATCACAGTCATAAAGAGACGTAGTTATCGATTATAAAAGGTCACGTGACTCTTCTTCTTCTACACTGCAGCTTTCTTCAAGTCCTCCGGCAGCACTCGTCCTTTCTTCCTCGCTCTGTCCTTCTTCTTCTCTGTCCTGATCTGTTTTCGTTTCTGGATGTTTCTCCTTCTCTTGTCCTGTCGCTGCTGCATCTTCTCGATGATGTTCTCGCTGCGCTGGTCCCACCTCTTCTTCATCTGAGTGTGTCTCTTCTCCTTCTTCTTCAGGGCGGTGCGCAGCATCTCCTCGTTGTCTTTGATTTTGATGCCTTCAGCTTTATAAAGCATGTTGGTCCATTTGATCTTCTTCTCCATCTCGTGAGCTTTGCCCTCGTCCGTCTCTCTCAGCTTCTGCAGCTTCGCTTTACGAGCTTCGACCTGATCGAGCAGTTTCTTGTAATTCTTCCCGGTGAGCGGCGTCAACTGACCCTTCACGCTCTGTTTCTTCTTCTGCTGCTGCTGCATCTTGTCCATGTATCGTTCCTCCACCGTCTCCACCTTGTTGAAGAGGATCGCCGTTTGATTTCTTTTAGCTGCAGCGGGAGCAGCTTGTTCTTCCTTCTTGATCTCCGGCTGCTGCTCGCCACCGTTTTCTCCTGCCAGTTTCTTCAGTCGAAACTCCTTCCTCTTCCTCTTCTTACGTTCTCGCTCCAGCTTTCGTTTCGCTCGTTTGGCCTGAACTTCCTCAGACGAGGCGTTCTTCGCAGCTCCCTGAAGAAGGGAGGTTAGAAGTTAATCAATATTATCATTATTATCATCACTGACAGACACAGAGGCGTCTTCAGAGACCTGGACAGTGAAACGGGATGTGTTTATAAAAGTAACTTCAGGTTTTAATCTAATAAAGTTCATTCACGTCTCTCTGATGATAAATCACTGTGATGATCAAAGACTCAACCAGTCAGTCTTTCTACAGGAGACTTTAGACTTTATTAACTACTGTTTGTTGAGTTTAAACTAAATAAATACACATTAACTATTAAAGGTCCTGATGATGACGATCAGAAATAAAAACTAAAACTTTTTAATGACACTTCACAGTTAAAAAGTCAATAACTGATTCATCCTCTCAGTCTAAAGTTAACTGAGTTTTTAAAAGATGTTTGTTCATCAGTCATATTAACAGTCCAGTCTTATCCTTACTTCATTAAATCATTTGTCACATTTAAGCTACAGACGTTTGTGTAACTGAAGTAACGAGGTCGTGACGATGATATCGACTCTTTCACATTAACACTTTTGTCCAGTGAATCAGCTGATGAGCTCAGTGTTCAGACAGTTTATCCCGTCGTCGTCTCTTGAAGCTGCTTCATTGTTCAGACCGAGTCTCACGAGTCTTTTACATTTTAATACGAGCTGACTAAACGTTTGTTACGTTGAACAGAGACACATCATCACCGTGTTGTTTTATATTACTGACTCTGATATTGATTAATATCAATATAAAACATGTTGTCTGTTAAACACTTTACTGTGTCTAATGAGACATTTAACACGTTAACACTCGTTTACATCAATAAATAATCAACCAGGTGGAACAAACATCAACAGCTTTTAAAGTCAACACCGACTCGTTTTACTGGTTTTTATAAAACAAGTTTCTAGTGAAGAAGACAAAGTTAAACTGCATCAGAACAACTACATGGTATACTTTATTTACTATATAGTGTATAATATCTACTGCATACTATAAGATCTACGCTATCTGCTGTATATCATATGTAATGGTTGATACCTGTCCTCTGGACTCTTCGATCTTTTCGTGAAGTCTCTGACGTAGAATATCGACTGTAGAGAAGTTGGACTGAGACTGAGTTTTAACTCCTGTTGAAAAGAGGAAGAAGAGGAAGTGAAACCGTTTAAAGTAGCAGACAGAGAAGTGACTGGTGATGTGATAAATACATCAGATCTTTACCTTTACCACCTCCGACTGATCCGTTCACACCCTCTGGTTTAGAAACCTTCTGTTTCTCTGTCGTCGTCGGAGACTTTGTCGGTTTCTGTTGAGCTTTACAACTTTTCTCATCTTTTTCTTTGAAATGTTTCTTTTTACACTTTTTCTTCTTCTTTGGAGGAACGTTGTCACTTTTACCTTTGAAATGAACAGCACACGAAGAAAACACACGTTCATGAGTCACAACATGAACAACACTTCAACTTTGATATGAATCTAAAGACTCGTGTAGAGACTGAGTCGATGTCGGTTTCCTGTCGATTTGATCAATAAAATGATTCTTCTCTTCAGAAACTGATGTTTTGTCTTTAGACTGAACAACACGTGTTGTAGAAACATGTTAATAATCTTAGTAACGTTGATAATAAAATATAAACCATATATATAAAAAAACGTAATCAGTTAAAACTGTAACATTTCCATAACTGACAATTAAAACCGACAACAATGAATTAATCACCTTTTATATGGAATAAAACGAGTTTCTAGAACAGCAACACAACGATCATCATCATTAACATGAATTGATTTTAAATTTCTATCAAACAGGAAGGAAACAGCAGCGCCTCCTGCTGGTCAAACACCGTCACAACAACATGGACGCGTTTGTTTCAACTCGTTTCTAAACGTGACAACACACTTCACATCATCACCTGCACCGTAACGGACCATAAGCACCGTCAGTCACACGCGGATATTAAATGTCTGAACGTAACAACAGTGAATTTACCAAACGGTCTTTTCTTCTTCTGCGTCGTCGTCGTTTCTTCGTCTCGATGAGAAAAAACTCGACTCGCTAGTTTCTGGATGAACGAGTCTCTAGAGACCAGATCCATGTCGATCCGGGACCTGACGGTTTCACCTTAAACCCCGAAGAAGAAGAAACATCAACACATTTCTACGCACGTGGGTCACAAACAGGGGGCGGAGCCTCGCGGGACCCGGAAGTGGTAACTCGGTAAAGTGTCCCCGGTTTGTCAGGAACCAGTCGGTTATGTAGCCGATGATGTTCAGTTACCAAACGTTTCATTAAGGTCGGTTCAAGTTGATCATGTTTCCTCTGAGATCAAACATCATCAGGCTGCTGTCGGCGGGAAAATCACAGGTACGAGATCGATGTTATGTCACATTAGAGCTGGTTTATCAGAAGAAGCGACCGACTTGAGTTGACTTTGATTTCAGACTCACGTCGTTTTCATGAAGAGAAGTTTCCTCTGGTCCAGACTTTCTGTCTTCAAACCACAACAAGGTCAGTTTATAAGCTACGACACGGTCTGGTGTTGAAATGTCAATTAATCAACATTTAAAACCTGGAAACTAAAGACAGTGTCACTGATGTTGAAGCAGTTTTATCTGATTCATTTAACGTTGATTCATCTGGTTCATCACGTTTAGTTCAGACACAAACTTCAGCAGTGACATGTTCAGTCCTCGTCTAGTTTATTTTTCTAGTAGTAACATGTTTTACAGCACTGACAGTAATTATTTTACCACCTGGTGTTTTCATTGGTGTTTCCTCACTTCTGTCACTTCCTGTGTGTGTTTTCTCTGATCAGGTAGTTTGATCAACGTTGGTCGTCAATGCAGCTCAACGACGGTGAAATCAGGAGAAGATTCGTTCATCAAATGGTTCCTGCTCCTCATTCCTGCCACCGCCTTCGGCCTCGGGACGTGGCAGGTCCACAAATCTTCTCTGTTGTTTCTAATGAGGCTGATCAGTCAGTCAGTCAGTCAGTCAGTCAGTCAGTCAGTCAGTCAGTCAGTCAGTCAGTCAGTCAGTCAGTCAGTCCATTCATTCTTTTTTGTTCCTGTGAAGGTTCGACGACGTCAGTGGAAACTGCAGCTGATTGATGAGATGACGAGACTCACGATGGCAGAACCTGTTCCTCTTCCTCTAGAGTAGGAGCACCTTAATCAATACACTGATCAATACAGTAACTGATACATTAATGTAATGAAAATGAATCAGCGACTATTAAACAACTGACTCATTTATTTAAACACATTCTCTGGTTTGAGTTTATTAAACAACAGAATTTAATCACAGTAAATGATGATAATAATTATCACTAGTAGATAAAATAGATATAATAGATAAAATAGATATAGTAGATATAATAGATATAATAGATATAGTAGATTTAGATAAAATAGATATAATAGATATAGTAGATATAATAGATATAATAGATATAGTAGATATAGTAGATATAGATAAAATAGATATAGTAGATATAGTAGATATAATAGATATAGTAGATATAATAGATATAGTAGATATAGTAGATATAATAGGTCTAGTAGATCTAGTTTGTCTTCATCGTCATGTCTCCTCAGTCCTAACGAGCTGATCCACCTGGAGTACCGGAGGGTCAGAGTCCGTGGACACTACGACCACTCTCAGGAGCTGTTCATCCTCCCTCGTTCACCCGTCGACCCGGAGAAAGAGGCCAGAGAAGCAGGTCGGCTGACGTCCAGTGGAGAGACGGGCGCCAACGTGGTCACTCCTTTCTACTGCACTGACCTCGGGTAAGAAGCTCAGATCCACGATAACAGGTTGGTCCTGTCGTTTTAATCCTAAACACTCAGAGACAACGTTTCTTCTGCAGCATCAAGATCCTGGTGAACAGAGGATACGTGCCCAGACAGAAGATCAGACCTGAGACCAGGATGAAAGGGCAGGTCAGTCTTTCATTATATATGTGTATATGTGTGTGTATAATGGGTGTTTATGTGACAGTGTGACGTGTGTGTGCAGGTGGAGGGGGAGGTGGAGGTGGTGGGTGTCGTCAGGTTGACTGAGACCAGAAAACCTTTTGTTCCAAACAACGACGTGGAGAGAAACCGTTGGCACTTCAGAGACCTGGAGGAGATGTCTCGAGCCACCGGAGCAGAGCCTGTTTTCATTGACGCCGACTTTGGTAACGTTTTGTTCCGTCATCGTGTGTTTACTCGGTTAGTGACTTTCTGATGTAACGTGACTGTGTGATACAGGCAGCACCATCCCTGGTGGACCAATCGGAGGACAGACCAGAGTCACGCTGAGGAACGAACACATGCAGTACATCATCACATGGTGCGTCAGCTCAACGGATGCTGGAACATGTGTTGATGATGTGTTATATTTATGTTAAATGACTGTTGTGGTCTCCTTCAGGTACGGTTTGTGTGCAGCGACCTCCTACATGTGGTACGCCAAGTTCATTAAGAAGATGGTGATTTAATTCAATGAAGACATCACGTTGTTTAACGTCTGAACGTTGTTGGATCAACTGATCATTTTCAGCTCCAACACTCACTCATCAATATGTACATAGATGTGGATTTTACTCCTGACTGTAAAACAATAAATTAATAGAAATAGAAACTGAAGATCTTACTTTCTGCATGTTCTCCCCGTGTCTACGTGGGTTTCCTCCGGCAGCTCTAGTTTCCTCCCACCACCAAAAACATGCAACACCGAGGACAGGTGAACTGAGCAGACTGAATTGCCCGTAGGTGTGGATGTGAGTGTGAACGGTTGTTTGTATCTGTGAACCTGTGACGAGCCGGTGACCGACCTGGGTCGACTCTGCCTTCGCCTGTAAGCAGCTGGGGTAGAGTCCAGATCCCCGACCCGAGTAGGAGATAAAGGGGTAGACGATGGATGGATGGATCTTACTTTCTTCTTTCACAAACATCATGTTGGTAACTACTGTTCAGTCACGTGAACATCTGAGGTCGAACAGAGCTGCTCTGTAAAGCTGTGAACTAATAAAATATTTGTCTTAAAACTGAAGAGATGAGTTTCGTTTACATTTGAGCTGGAGCTCGAACCGTCCGTCGGCTGGTTACAGGTGAGACGAAGACAAACCATTCACACCTAGTTTATCATGTTCAACCCACCTGACCCAGGCGGCACAGCGGTTAGCGCCGCTGCCTCACAACAAGAAGGTCCTGGGTTCGAAGGTGCAGGGTCTGTGTCTGTCTGTGTGGGAGGTTTTTATTCAACCAGACTGGACTCGTCACATGAACCGACCTCAGTCTTCAGACGGTTGATTGGTCAAACGGTTTGATGTCGACTAGTTGGAACAAAAACCTGCAGCCACACGTCTCATTGTGGGACAAGTTTCACATCCTGGTCTGACACGTGCACGTTCGTGTGGGATGAAAAGTCCACAGGTTCCTGAGATTAAACTCCACAGAAAGACGCTGCACCGAGCTGGGAGTCGAACCCAGACGAGGGGACGTCACTAACCGCCGCTCCGCTGCCTGAGGTCAGTCATTGAACTAGTTAAGATTCAAATCATTAAATCACTGGTTCTACACTTCAACATTAAACTGAAGTTTCCAGTTCAAAAGGGTTTAAACTGAAACGAGGACGTTTCCTTCAAGACAAATTAAGCCAAACATCAAACTTGTTTCTGGATGAACTTTAACTGTAGACGAGTCATTTCATCTGACCAGATGTAACAACGGCCACATCCACATGTTTAATAAACCGTGTCGGTCTGACCGACGTCTCACCTCGTGTCTCTGGAGACAATAAATAATCTACAGTCACTTTGGTTCTTAAAATCCATGTATTTAGTCAGAATAATGAAAAACAAACAAACATTATTAGGACATATTTTTATTCCAAACAGTTTAACCAAGCTTGGTGGCCAGTTCTTTGGCCTTTGCCTTCTCCAGCTTGGTGATACGAGCTGTGGACTTGGGGCCCATGATGCCTCCTCCCCAGTGACGACGGATCTGGAACAAAAGATTGAAAACAGTTTTAATGATGAAGATGATTTCACCGAGACTCAAACGGTCACTGAACGAAGAAGTCTCACCTCCTCGTATCTGTCGTTGTAGTTGGTCTTGATGGCTTCAACGAGCTTGGCGAGGGCACCTTTATCCTCCCTGAAATGACAGCACACGTCAGATTAAACTACTGGATGTTACCGAGTCGCTGCTCGAACACCACGGAGATTCAAATTTGAGTTTTTATTGATTTCAAAACATCCAGAACAATTAGTATCATCCCTCTGAACTCTGGGTGATTTAGTTGTGACAGAAACTTACGGGTTCGTCTGTGTGAAGGCGACTGAAGTGCATGTCTTCCTGTGCACCAGTCTTCCCAGTCTAGCTTTGCCCTTGACGATGCAGTAAGGGACGCCCATCTTACGGCACAGAGCTGGCAGGAAGACGACGAGCTGCAGCAGCAACACAGACCACATGATTAGTGTTGATGTTCAACTTCAACAGATACTTAAAAAAAAAAAAAAAAGGTGTTTTGTTTGTGGTTGTTGCTCAGGGTTAAAAAGCTCGTGTTTTTGATCCACACAGAGATTCAGGTGAAGAAATTCAGACATCATCGCCGTTACCACATTTTTAACATTCACCTCCTCCCATTAGTACAACTGCTACACAAGGCAAACTGACCTCAATGGGGTCGACATCGTGGGCGATGATGACCAGCTGGGCCTTCTTGCTCTCCACCAGGGAGGTGACGGTGTTCACACCTGAGAAGAAAACAAACTTTACCATCTGCTCCACAAACTTCCTGTAAAGAGCAGGTGTTTAACTGGCCAATGCTCAGGGTTAAAAAGCTCTGTAAACCATCAAAGAAGATTTCAGGTGAAGAAATTCAGTGCATCATTGCATCAAGGCCGAGTCACGTGAATAAAACCTATTTCATTTCATAGCGAATGTCTCCATCAGTGAAACTCTACGCCCTGTTTCTTGAGCGTCTCACCTGCGCGGAGGACCGGGGGCCTCTTGGTCGGGGTGTCTCCCTTCCCAGCAGCCTTCTGCTCAGCGCGAGCCAGCAGCCTCTGCTTCTTCTCCTGCTTGGTCTCTGGCCGGTACTTGTGGGCCAGTTTGAACAGCTGTGTGGCTGCAGACGAAGGAAAGGACGTCACGATTCAACCAAACACGACTTCACTCAAACAGCGTTACATGTAACTGCATCAGTGATCTTGGTGGAAATGTCAGCAGGGATGTTAAGATAGCAAATATTCTTTCACATCATTTGCAGAAGATCATGTTATGATTAACATCAATGAGTCATTAAACAGCTGTGACAACAACTAGTTCTCAGACGAGCTGCAGGAGTAAACCTGAGGTTCGTACCGGTCTGACGGTCCAGAGCCTGAGTGAACTGGTTGATCGCAGGAGGAACCTTCAGACGCTTGTAGAGGATGGAGCGCTGCCTCTGCAGACGGACGTAACGAGGCCATTTCACAAAGCGTGTGAGGTCACGTTTGGGCTGGATGTCCTGGCCTGCGGAGACGGATGAAACGGTTTAATGTCGACATCCAACTATGGCAGGTTGGGTTTATCGTCTGAGGTGCATCAGCGATCTTGGTGGAAGTTGTCATCAGTGATGTTAAGATAGCAAATATTCTTTACATCATCTGCACCGTGTTAAGCTTCAGCTCTTATTCAGGTCAAACTCACCGATGCCGAAGTTCTTCGGCCTCTTCTCGAACAGGGGGTTCACAACTTTCTTGGCCTCATGTTTTTTGGCCACAGAAGGGGCAGGTGCCACCTTCTTCCCCTTAGCCTTCTTTCCCTTAGGCTGCAGAAAGAACGTGAAGTTAGACTCAGTGAAACCACATTAATAAAATCCACCGCGTTGAAGTGAGGACTCACGTTTAAAAACTCAAACAAAAACCTGATGTTTCAGATCAATAACATGAGGTTGTTTTATCCTCATGTCTGAACTTAACATTCATTGATCAACATGCAGACTAGCGCCTGATACACATCTGATCTACTTCACCTAAAAACCAGTTTTAACATCTTAAGTTAATTAACATGAAACTACAAATGAAGATAAAACATTTTCAGTGAAGAGTCAGATGTTAAAGCTGCTCAGTTACAACGACTCAAACCTCAACAAACCGATCATCACCCGGTGATAACGACGAGCTGCTGCAGTTGATCAATAACGTTAACAATCAAACATCATATCGATCATTTTAGACACGTGGGTCAGACGTGAGCTACGTTTCCTCCGTCAGGCCCGTTGAGCTACTGCTAACAGCTAACTGATCCATCTGTCGGAGACGGTCGAGCCGGGTTTTACCGCCACAACTCAGACAAATGAACGAATTAAAACGTCTCTTAACGACACGAACAGTTCACACACACGGAGGATGTTTTAACACTAGAGGCTCAGACATGAAACGTGTTAACGTCGTTGGTTTCAGCCTCCGACACAGCGCAGCTACCGGCGACACTTTGACCAAAGTTTTAACTAAAAACATCACAACATCCGACAATAATGTCGACGATACAGCAACGGGCAGACTTGTTAGAGTTGGTAGAAACGTTTAACAGAGAAATGAGAGTCAAACAGACGAGGATGAAGCCAGATTCAACAGATTAGATCGAGGATGAGGAGAAGCAGTTATCACCCACCATGTCGGTTCAGGCAGAAAGGAGGAGCGGAGGATTCTGGGTAACGTAAATACCGCGAGGCTTGGAACGTGATGACGTAGCCGCTCGATGCGCTGACCTGGAGTCAGATTTAAGAGGCTGGTCTGTTCTGGACCGGGAGTTAAAGAGTTAAATCAGAGATGTGACGTCACTACAGATCAATACCCCAATAATACAGTAATTACACATTAAAGTATTTTATTTAATTGATACTCAATGTAATTAAATAGAATTAAATGTGATAAACATGATCCATATTTATCATCAATTTATAAACAATGTTTATGATTCTACATTTAGTCTCTGAACCTTTGTGATCTAACGTTCATATTTATTATATTCATATGTTTATATCTTTAATATGTAAATATATTCATATGTTTATATATATAATTTATTCTCGAGACGTAATAATTTTCTACATTTCACTAAGAAAACAAACAACATCACATGATAAGATCTAAATTCCTCCGTCAGTTGTCTCATGTTCCTGCTGGTTTGGTCTCATGATCTGTTGAAGGATCCTGACCCACTGATCAATACAAATTTATTATTGATTAACACTGTAAACAACCTGTTGATGTTATGTAACTATATCGACACAACAACAGCGTAAATCACACCCTTTATTTCATTAAATGATCAGTTTCTTGTTGTTACACTCAGATGTTCGTAGTTTTATCACAGTAAATAAATATAATGTGAAACGTTAATGTAACTTGTCACCGTATCACTGATGTAACAAGTTATTTATGTTGTGATGATTATGTCAAACATTCACGTGTCCCAATAAAATGATGATAAAAACAAATGGATCTGTTGTTTCATGTATTTCTCAGTAAAACTATAAATATCAGACATTGAATTTTAAGTCAAATAAAACTTCTCTCGATGTGTTTCTGTCTTTTCTCTGTGAAGTTCAGTGGATGATTTGATAATTAAATGATAATAATTCATGTGTACGTGGTGATATTATCTCGTGTGGTCAGTCGTATATTATGTGTTAATATTATTATAAATGATATTATCTGTGTCCAGTTCAACCTCCTCTGGTCAGTGTTGGCCAGACAGATGTGCTCCACAGCTGTCCTCCACCAGACCTGGGGACTCTTTTAAACGACGCACAGGGTGACGTCACTTCCGCAAACAGCTGTTTCTCTACCAGTCTATCGATTTGTGTCTGTATCTGTTTATTAAACTACAGCTGACACCATTATCTATCAAGAATAGTATTGATAATGTTAATAATAATAAATGAATGACGTCCTACTGTAATCATCGTAAACATCTATTTATCAACCAGTCTAACTATTTATGTATCTAAATGTATCTGACATAAAAGTTAACGAGAATTAAACATAATAATAATATTAATAATAAATGAATGACGTCCTACTGTGAGCGGCCGTACGTCAGTGTGACGTCATGCCGTACCGTGCCGTGCTGCTGTGGATGGGGGGTGGGGGGTGTCGGGGTGGTGGGCCGCCGGGGATCGCGTCTCTTCAGCTCGGTTCCTCGGTGTGTTGCTAAGCTAACGTCCGGTATGGACGGTTACAGTTGGAGAGTGAAACGACGACGACGACGACAACAACAACAACAATAAAGCAGCGGCTCTGCGGCGGAGGAGGCTGGGTCACTGACACCAGCTGTTGTCGCTGCGCTGGGATGAAGTCGAGGCCCTTCAGTCTGGACAGATGTCAGAGGATGTGGGGACGAGTGTGAGCTTTTATTTTGAAACGTCGTTATAAACATGCTACTTTACGTCTGAGAGACTCGTTGTTGTCGTGTTGAGGCCACAGAGATTTAGCTTTTTAGCTTTAGCTTCAGCTCCTTGTCATCTGTTATTCTGGTGTAATTACCACGAACCATGGCTGAACCAGACCTGTGTCCTCACCTGGACTCGATAGGAGAGGTGACTAAAGAAGACCTGCTGCACAAGTCTAAGGTGAGGTTCAGCCGTTCATTCTCATTCATGTTGAGGACAATGTCAGAGCTGAGCAGGTTGTGGCCTACACACACACACACACACACACACACACACACACACACACACACACACACACACACACACACACACACACCATGATGCTGGTGCAGTAGTGACTGTAACAGATGGCCTCTGTGCTTGTTTGTGTTGTTTTGTCTGTTTATGTCGTTGGTTTCTGTTGTTTTGCTGCAGGGAACGTGTCAGTCGTGTGGAGCAGCTGGTCCCAACCTCTGGGCCTGTCTGCAGGTACGTCTTTTATTTCTGAATGTTTAAACATTTCAGCTCACCGTGTCAGATGCATGGTCAGTAGGATAGGATATAGAATAGAATAGAATAGAATAGGAACCTGTCATTGTAGAGAGACAAGCTGCAAGTAAAAGGAATCACAAAGTCAAATATAAACACAAAACAATATAAAGTAGAAATACAGCAACTATAAGATGTTTACAAAGCAAATGAAAAACAAGATGTTGCACTGATTAACATGATAAAACCCAGTGTGGGTTAATTTATTGCACATGTACAATTATTACATGTAAAGTGTTTGGTTGTATTGTAACAAATGTAACAAACGCATCAGCTGCTGCTTCTTTTTCAGAAACGTTAGAGATAAGATCAATAATTAATGATGATGTGAGACAATCGTTGTTATTGTAAATGCAGCTGCTCTCGTCCTTTAGCAAGGAAGAAAGGAAACACACTTATGATCAAATAAACTGTTACATTTGTTCATGTCAGTTTAGGAAGAGAAACAGATCTTATCATGTTCTAACAAGATGAGATCAGTGACCTGATCCAACGGTGTTTCTTCTCCTTCAGAGCGACTGTACGTACGTTGGATGTGGAGAGTCGTACTCTGATCACAGCACGCTGCACGCTCAGGTCCAAACTCAGCATCAACCAGGTTTTTAACTGCTGCTCAACACCACTTTCTACTGAGCCACCGTGTCTCTGTTTCCCTCAGGCCAAGAAGCACAACCTGACGGTGAACCTGACGACGTTCAGGATCTGGTGCTACGTGTGTGAGCGTGAAGTGTTTCTGGAGCACAGACCTGCTCTGGTTCCTCTACCCGCTGCTGCTCATCACTGTAAAGCTGCAGAGCAGGTCAGTGGAGGTCACGTCTCATCTCTAGTTACAGTCTCTTCCTGTTCGATGGACTCATCATAGCGTCTGTTGATCTTTGTCCCAGGAAGCAGCTCCTCAGCCCGTCGGCCACCCGCTGAAAGCTGTACCCATCGCTGTGGCAGAAGAAGAAGGATCTGAGTCAGAGGAGGATGAACTTAAACCCAGAGGTTTAACCACATCATTGTTAACATTTCTTCTCCCACTCATCCATTTGAAGTCTGTCTCTTCAGTCACTAATGACTCTTGTCTTATGAATTTAGTCACCGGCCTCTTTTTCCTTTTAATCTAATTATGTTTGGGAACAGTCATTTTCTGGGGAAACAAAAACCCACATCTGTTGTTTCCTCTTTGATCTTCAGGTTTGACAGGAATGAAAAATATTGGAAACTCCTGTTACATGAACGCAGCTCTTCAGGCTCTGTCCAACTGGTGAGGTCACCGCGCCTCATTACAGTGTGGTTGCTTTGGTAAAACTTATCAACTAAACCCAATGTTTTTTCCCTCCGTGTCTTTGTTCACCAGTCCTCCGCTCACTCAGTTCTTCCTGGACTGTAGTGGACTGGTCCGGACCGATAAGAAACCTGCTCTGTGTAAGAGCTACCAGAAACTCATCTCAGAGCTGTGGCATAAAAAACGGTAAAAACAAGACACATGAAAGTGTTAAATAAGTGTACCAGCTACAGTGTTACACCATAACATAACCGCCGTGTCTGCTCGTCTCAGGCCGAGCTACGTCGTTCCCACCAGTTTGTCTCACGGCATCAAACTCGTCAACCCCATGTTTCGTGGTTACGCTCAGCAGGTAACGACACCTGACACCTGATATTTGACTCAATCAGTCATTAGTTTTCATTTTTCAGTTCGTATCAGAGAAACTTTGACAAACTCTTGAGTTAATTTCTCTCTGATGAAGCAAGAAGGAAACTAACTTTGTTGATAATTAGATCAACTCAATAATTACTAAACTAACATGTGTTTACTGTCAACTCTTCTAGAGGTTTAATTGTTTATCTCAGAATAACTTTTGTTTTCTTACAGTGAAGCAGTTAGCTTAGCTTAGCATAGCTTATCTTAGCTTAGCATTCAGGCTGGAAAGAGAAAATAACTTGTTATTTTCAGTTTCTATGCAGATTAAAGAAAAAATCTGCAGCCTTCAGTGTTTATATGTGAAGTTTAAAGCTGCTGGTAGACTCAAGCCACGTTAGCCAGTTTCCCTTGTTTCCAACGTTAAGCTAAGATAAGATAACTCTCCTGACTCTCCTGTAGCTTTGAGTTCACACTAACAATCACATTAAAGTGGCGTCGATGAGCTCATCCAACTCCTGGAGAGGAAGTGAATTAGTGTTGAGTTGTTCTGCTTCTCACCTCAGATGATATTTGATCTGATGAGGTTCAGGTCTTCAGTTAAAACACCACATTAAGCTCCTGTCACATCTTTGATTCTAGAGATTCACACCCGTCCCACTTCTCTTCAAACTCTTGGTCATGTTTTATCTGTTTGGTTTGACTGAATGTTTTTGTCGCAGGACACTCAGGAGTTCCTGCGCTGTCTGATGGACCAGCTACACGAGGAGCTGAAGGAGCCTCTGACCGAGTGCAACATGAGCGGCGAAGGAAGCGACGGCGAGGAGAGACGCGACGGCGACCGCTCCCCGTCCGAGGACGAGTTCCTGTCTTGCGACTCCGGCTCCAGCAGCGACCGCGGGGAGGGGGGGGGCGCCGGAGACGGAGAGCTGCTGATGCAGGACGAGTGCGACGGGGTCAGGACGCCGGCCGTGGGGACGGCGGCCGTCAGTCCCGGGGGGGTGATATCAGAGAAGGAGAGGCTGAAGGAACGGAGGGTGTCTGGCTCGTCGCTCCGCGGAGGATCTCAGGAGATGGACGAGGACGCTGACGTGGATACAGCTGCTGAGGAGGAGGCTCCTGACAGGAGAGAGGAAGACGAGTCGACACCGACGACAAACGCAGACGTCCAGAACCAAGAAAACAACCAGTCAAACGCCGGACCAGGACAAGGCCAGAGCAGCAGCACCTTAGGTACCAGCGTCATCGCTTTCTCTAACATTTGATTTTACAGAATGTGCTGTTTTCTATTCACCTGGTTTCTTTTCTAGAGCCCGACAACGAGGCATCGATGACTCAGCCCCAGTCGACTCCCTGTAGTCCAGTACGAACTCTCCAGGAGCTTCATCCTAAACTGTCCTCGAGTCCTCCTCGGTCCAGCCCGCTTCGCTCTGCAGGACCTGCCTACTCCTTCAAAAAAGGTGAGGAAACATCACAGTCTTCACCGTGTTGATAAAGTCTGTGAAAGTCACACTGATCATCACACATTTCACACGTCTGGAGTCTCAGCTAAAGAAGAATTTGATGTTTTTCGTCGTCTGTACTTTAACTTGTTCAGTGAAACTGAACAAGACGTCTGATTCTCTAGTTATTGAGTCTAAATCTCCAACGATCACTGATTCAGACACTTGACTGACAGAAATATGACACTTTGTTCGTGTAGTTTTTTCTCTTTAAAACCTTCGTTGCCAAAGATTTATTTGTTGCAGTTTTTTCATCCATGATAGTTAAATCATAGACAAAACTATTGATGGTGAAAGTGAAAACATTCAACAGTGACTTTCTGCCACTTTGGTCCAGATTAGTCTTTAGTTTGTCAAAGACATTGATGATTAGACTGTATATTTTTAATGACTGATGATCCACTGACTTTGATCGATACAAAGCTTCTGTTTCACTTCCTCTGATGATGTATCAGCCTGTTTTCTCTCAGTAAAACACACAGACATTCTGTTGTTTTCTGTTGTTTAAATTCTTTGTTTCAAGTCAAATAAAGATGAAGTTTGTCTCGTGTCTTCCAGCTCAGCTGCTGCTCAGCTCCAGGAAGAAGAAACAGTCTCACTATCGCAGCGTGATCTCCGACATCTTCGACGGCTCCATCCTCAGTCTGGTCCAGTGTTTGACCTGCGACAGGGTGAGATGTTCGACCGCCTATCGATCCCCGACTGACTCGTCTATCACGCCATCGTCTCAGTAACGTTTCTGTGAATGTGCGACAGGTTTCAAACACAGTGGAAACCTTCCAGGACTTGTCCCTCCCTATTCCTGGTAAAGAGGATTTGGCCAAACTCCACTCGTCCATCCATCAAAACCTCCCAGTGAAGACGGGCGTGTGTCCGGACTCGTACGGGTCACAGGGCTGGATCTCCTACATCATGGACTCCATCCGCCGGTCAGTCAAACACTTTACTTATTTTTCATTATTTTTTTACTGAGTTTACATCCAACATCATCATCTCATTTACAGTCAACAATAATCATGATCACTTCAAAAACAAGTCTAGATTTGTTGTCTTCATTTCCACTTCTCCCTCCTTGTTTTCATTCTCTTCTAATAGAGTCGTTTTAATGGATGACACACATACAACAATACATGTAAACAAAAACACTATTTACAATCTGTAGCACGAACCATCAGGTTCATAGGACACAAAGTTGTTACTTAGCTGTCTGATCTCAGTGCTGATTCAAAGATCCAGTTTTCCACGAATCATTAAATGTATCAGACTCTAACAGAAGAAGCCTTCAACTCACCTTCCCTCATCAGCCTCCGTCTGCAGCGTCTGTGTGTGTGTGTGTGTGTGTTTGAAGTGGGACTTTCACACGTTGAGTCTTTGTCTTTTTCAATGTGTTTTTACTTGACTATTAAAGGTTTTACAGAGAAAACAGACAAGCGGCATCTTGAGTCAGTGTTTGTCATGTGGGTGGTGTAAGGTGGTGCATGATGGTGTAAGAGCTGATTGGTTTAAATGACGTTATAACAACGTCACGTCGATCAAATCGTAACAAACAGTCTCTTACAAGAGAAAGTGACTTGACGTAAATTGATCAGTCAGAGGCTGATTAGTTGTAGAGACTGAACATCAGTCTGAACTGGTCCTGGATCAGATTTTACTGAATCATCACGGGTGAATCTGCTGCAGGTTTTAACAGCTGAGTTAATGTTTATGTGAGAGTTTTTCTGCCAAGTGTGTTCACATTCCTCGCTACCATCGCTCTCGTTATCTTCAACACCGGGACACAGATCGACTGATAAACTGAGGAATGTCTCTTCACCATCATCATCATGTGCCAGACTTCACTCAGACTCCTGCTACGTGACTGTAGATGATTATGATGAAAACTCATTTGAATCATTTATTTAACGTTGATGTAAAAGACGCTTCAGAATGACAACAACAGGTAAAACAAGCGCGTTAGTTAAGTCAGTGTTTAACCAACCAGGTCTTGTGTTGTGTCTCTGATCAGGTTCGTGGTCTCGTGTATCCCCAGTTGGTTCTGGGGTCCGATGGTGACTCTAGAGGACTGCCTCGCTGCCTTCTTTGCTGCAGATGAACTGAAAGGTAAACGCTCCGCCGTGCTACAGGTCTGTGTAGACCAGAGCAGTGAGGATCAGGATTCACTTTGACTTTTACTCTTTTCCCAGGAGACAACATGTACAGCTGTGAGAGGTGTAAAAAGTGAGTAGATCCACTCAGCTACGTTCAGTTTAAACAACAATAGTTTTCATTTTAATTCATTTTCTCTGTGTTTTGTTTTACGCAGGTTGAGAAACGGTGTCAAATATTGTAAAGTGCTTCGACTTCCAGAGGTATGGTGGTTTGTCATCAGATAACCTCCTCGATGCAGATAACGTGTTGTTGACTGGTTTTCCTCCCACATACGTAGATTCTTTGCATTCACCTGAAGCGCTTTCGACATGAGGTCATGTACTCGTTCAAGATCAGCAGTCACGTCTCGTTTCCGTTGGAGGGCCTCGACATGCGACCGTTCCTGGCTAAAGAGAGTCCGTCCCAAGTCACGACCTATGATCTGCTGTCAGTTATCTGTCACCACGGCACGGCAGGAAGTACAGTCGCTTTCGTTTCCTTCGATCATTCGAGATGTTAACGCGTCTCAAAATGCGAACGAGCAAGTTCTACTTAATCTTTATCTTCTCAGTTTTATCTGTTGGTTCATTTTCTGCTGCAGGCGGTCACTACATAGCGTACTGTCAGAACGTGATCAACGGGCAGTGGTACGAGTTCGACGATCAATACGTCACAGAGGTTCATGAGACGGTGGTGCAGAACGCTGAGGCCTACGTCTTGTTTTATAGGTGAGACTGAGACGACGGACGCGGTGGTGTCAGACTGATACATACTGATACGTTGATCTATAGCTGATCTATACTCTGATCTATACCTGATCTGCAGCTGATCTATGATGTGATTGTTTGTGGGTCTGAGCAGGAAAAGCAGCGAGGAGTCGGTGAGAGAGAGGCAGAAGGTGGTGGCTCTGGCCAACATGAAGGAGCCCAGTCTGCTGCAGTTTTACATCTCCAGAGAATGGCTCAACAAGTTCAACACCTTCGCTGAACCAGGACCCATAAGCAACCACACATTTCTTTGTCATCACGGAGGTGTGTGTGTTACACTGTTTGTTTTTATTTCCAAAGTGTTTCTGTGGATAAATTCCTGCCTCGCGCTGAGAAAACAAGTAAAGTACTCGCTTCCTTCTAAGGAAACTTTAATCTTTAAAGGTCGGTTGGTCAGTTTGTGTAAATCTACAGGAACTTGGCTCCACCAGAGGTTTCTCCTCAGCCTCATATCACACAGTCCAACTCTGAGACATTGTGTTTGAACACATCATCACTCTGCGGTGGTGAAACGCTCGTTTCCTGCCTCCGTGTTAAACTAATGTGTCCTGAGGTTCAGTTCTCCATCAAACAACCAGAGACAGGGTAACACGTCACTTCATCACTCTGCTAAATGAACAGTAACGAGTTTGAAAGACGAGGACTTTATCAACCATCTTGTGATACTGAAAGAAAGTGTTGAGTTACATGATGAGAAATAAAAAAAACTGTTGTTTTGGGAGCTGCTCCCTCTGAATAAAGAACACATTCAGATGATTTCATAGGAAATAAGAGAGAATCTGATCCGTGGGAAATTCGATCACTTATCATTTCCACGTCCAGGTGTTGAGTTGTGAAACAGTTTGTTACCGTGACACAACGTTTGTCTTCTTCACTCATTCATTCGCCGTTCGGACCTCGATCAGGAGCGGTTTCTGGACACGACTGACGTTTTCATTTCCAAGAAGGAAAATTCTTGGTCTCGAGCCAAAGAACCGAAGCACAACACAATCTGTGTTTCTCCAAATGAGAACCAGAGGTTGTCGAGGGTTTTATGGGAGTTGTCTGGTTTATACATCTTGACTTGTTAAAGATAAAGTATTTATTTGTTTTTGTGAGCAGCAGTAAAAATGTCCTGGTCTTTATTAAAGCACAGATTGACCCTGTTGTTCTTCTTTCTCAGGGATTCCTCCCAATAAATATCACTACATCGACGACCTGGTTGTGATCGTTCCCCAGAACGTGTGGGAGTATCTTTATAACAGGTAAATCAGCAACAGTCCGAGTTCACGTTGAGAGATTTAAGTGTTGTTAGATCAACTGTTGTTGTTGAACCTGTTGCAGCTGTTAACTGACGAGACGAGTGTGTGACATGTCGAAGCAGTTGTTGGTTCAGACAAAACTTTAATGCAGCTTCTTAAATGTCCAGTAACTGAGGAGGGTTTTCAGTCAGAACTAAGTCAAAAACAGAAAAGAGCAGTTTTAAGAAACACAAACTAAAATCTAACAAATTAAATAAAAACAACAAACAAACAAAAAACAGTGTATGTACAAACTAAAACATGGCAAAGGTCGAAGGTCGAGGGTCGAAGGTCGAGGGTCGAAGGTCGAGTGGCGTCAACGACAACATGAGAACAGAAACAAAAACTCAACAACAACATGGAAACAACTCAAAGATCAGGACATGAAGCTAAATAACATCACTAACAAACGACACAACTCGTAATGAAACAAACTCAAAATCGTTACAAAAAGTTACAGGTCAGACACTTTCACCTCTAAACCACCTGGACACAGCCGGTTCAGTCTGTTAATATTCTAGATTAGAAAACATTTAAACTTTGAAACTAAATGTGACAAAAGTTCAAAGCTGCTTCTTTTCTTTTTTCCAACATGTCGTCACTGCAACTAACGATTGTCACCACAAGGTTCGTCAGGTAAATGAGGACAGAAGTCCTGAGAAGCTGTGGGAACTGAGCAGTAACATGTTTAATGTTGAGTCTTTGCATCTTTCTGTTGCTGCGTCGTGTCCGATGAATGCCGGCGTCTGTCGTCAGTTTCGGAGGCGGTCCTGCTGTCAACCACCTGTACATGTGTGCCATCTGCCAGGTGGAGATTGAAGCTCTGGCCAAACGTAGAAAAATGGAAATAGACACGTTCATCAAGGTTAAAACCTTTTATTCTTCTGTCTGTTCATAACCAGCCCCGTGTCTTGTTGGATAGTGAGTGAGTCGTTGTGTTTCTGCAGCTCAACAAAGAGTTTCAGGCTGAAGAGGCTCCGACCGTCATCCTGTGTATCAGCATGCAGTGGTTCAGAGAGTGGGAGAGTTTTGTGAAAGGCAAAGACAACGGTACGACCCTGATGACAAACACTGAAGTTCATTTAAATCGTCCGTCGCTCTAGACAATCTGTTGTGACTTGTTTTCTCAGAGCCGCCCGGTCCCATCGACAACAGTAAAATCGGCATCATGAAAGGAGGACACATCCAGCTGAAACAAGGTAAACAGGAGCTGTGGTTGAACAGTGAAGCTGCAGATGAATCAGACGGGTCAGTCAGTGTTTCTCTGACCGTTTCTGTCTCCAGGTGCAGACTATGGTCAGATATCAGAGGAGACGTGGCAGTATCTGCTGGGTATTTATGGCGGAGGTCCAGAGATCGCGGTGAGACAGACGGTGGCTCCGGCCGACCCCGACGGTCTTCACGGAGAGAGGAAGATCGAGGCGGAGACCAGGGCGCTTTGAAATGAAGGTTGGAAGGTTTTTTATTGGAAATCTCTGCTCAGTGGTTGAATGCTGCTGAATCACAGCAATACCTCATAACAACTCACATCCCTCTGCAGACACTGATGTGGTTAATGTGCAACACTTTACTGGAAGTCAGGCTCTTGGAGCTCGTAGTGTTTTCCACCCACTTTCACTTGCGTCAGATAACATGAGCTCATGAATTCACAGAGCTGGAGGAGACACATTTAACTCATAAACATCTGAAAATTCAGTCTGGCTGACCCGGATGTTAAGAGTCCGTTTGTTCTCAACTTGTCTCTCAACTTTCACCTCCAGGTCTCGTCTGATTCCCTCGTTCCACATCTGCTCTCACAAGAAGCTGAGGAATTTGCACCTCGGTGACGGAGCCGTCGTCGTGAGCACTTGTAAATGTAGCAACATATTATGCTGATGAAGGTGAAACGGTACTTAAATATCACATAGTTTATTTATTGGATAACTCTGATCCTCGTTGTTAAGGTGTTAAAAAACAAGACGTCGTGTCACATGTTTCTAGATGCTGCAGTGTTTTCATTGGCTGCTATAGTGACTAGTCATATTCTGCTAAGCTGGATTTGGCAGGTTCACGTGAACCCGAACGCTGAGAACAGAACCGCGGCGTGAAGTTTGGTTTCATGACTTTCTCTTCATGGTCTCTGGAGACAACAAACCCAGAGACGAACCAGATCTCTGCTGTTTGTTTACTAGTTTCATAGCAACGAGTTCAGAAATCAAGTGAAACCAAATGTTAATCGCGCTCTTGCACCTTCAACCTTAAATGTGCGTTGACTGAGCCTCAGGAACGAAGACTTTAGTTTGTTTTAGCCGCTGGAAGCAGATCAGATTTCATGAGCTCTGGAAAAAAAGCTCACAGCAGGTTTGTTTCAAACTATGAGAACATGCATGTGTTGACTCTACAAAAGCTTCAAAATGCATGAAACTGCATTTTATTTTTATTTTTTTAAAAAGAGATTTTCCAGAAAAGGACGAGATGCCTTTTGTTGCTGCGACAGATTTATTGACTCAGTTAAAACCAGTGAGATCATCTGAACAAAGATGTCATAGACGTGTAGAGAAATGCAAAACAAATGAAGCAATTGAGTCATTTATCAAACAGTTTGATTGATCAAGTGTATTTGCGTATTTGTGCATGTTACCAGGTCAGATGTGGAGGTTTGGTGTTTCTCATCAGTTTCACTCAGAAACACACGTCGGTGTCAACGCAGGAAATGATTCATCAAAATAACAAACCACAGTGTTCCCTTCTCAAAAACACTGGATTAAAATCTGCAACTTCCCTCATTTCTTTTATCTAATCAGAGGAGTGAACAGTTGAAGTGTCAGTTGTGAATCAGCTCCTGGTACGAAGACGCAGCTGCTGTTTCTAGAAACCAAACGGTTTTATTATTTATTGGTTTGAATATCAGTAGAAACGTCACATTGTCGTGCGTTGTTTACGTCAACGTTAAAGTAAAAACACAGAAGAGTCAGAGTTGATATCTTTAGACCAAGTCGACCTGTTTCGACCTGACACGACTTTGCGCTTATTAACTGTTTTAGATCTTCTCGTTAAGCTTCTTAAGCACCCAAAAACATCTAATAAATAAAAGCTGCTCAGACATTAACAGTTATTAAATACAGATGAGTGACAACTTGTTGTGAACAAGAACGAGCTGGAGAAGCTGCAGCTATTAACAACTATTAACAGTTACTAACTGTTATTAACTGTTATTAACAGTGAATCTGAAGTGGAAACACGCAAGTTAAAAGCCAAAAGTCTGACGAATATGAAGTTAAAAGTGCTGATCTTCTGTGAGATACGTTGCCTTCGAGCCACACACCCTCAGTGCACCTGCACCAGTGGTTTCTAATGTGTTTTTACTGATCACGAACATGTTCAGACAATTATTGATCGACAGCTTCTTCTTCAGTTTCTTGTTTGGTTTAAATTCCCAACATAACTCTGATCAACTGCAACCGAGTCAGCGACATGAAAACACCTGTGTGTGTGTGTGTGTGTGTGTGTGTGTGTTCACTGTAAGAAAAGTTAGAATTTCAAAAGTGTCTTGTAATTTCTAGAAAACGTCGTTGTCATCGTGACGATGAGATGATGTTCAAACCGGTGATTAAAGGTCATTAATCAATAATTAAAAGATCTTCAGTCACATTTTCATCATTTTTAGATCAAATGTTTTAGTTTTGTGAATCTGCCGACGCTGCGTCGCATCACCTGTGTTTCTTAGTGAGATCTCAGAGGAGGAGTTTTTAATCTGCTTGTTAATTAATTCAAAGATGTGAAAGTCGTCGACTTCTTCCTCCCTGAGACGTAGATAATGCAGTTGAATGTTTGTGCAGTAGATGAAACACGGCTTCAGTAAATCAAAAGATAAATATGACACATTTTCTTGTTTCCTGTAAACTGCAGTTTAGTAACAGGGTTTGTTTGTTCCCTTTAGTTTGAGCAACAGCCTCGTTATTTTACACAGAATCTGTCGTAATGATTGAAAACCACAATTTAAAGTTTCACCGCATCATTTTCATGAGGATGTATCAGTCAAATCTAAATAAATCAAAAGAAGTAGTTGTAAAATAATCAGTTTATTTATGATCATGTACATAAAAAAGTTTAGACTCTTCATGTTAAATAAATAGAGAAATGAAACATAATTAACTTATTAAGTTTCAACAGATGTGTGATTATCAGCGGAGCAGCTTCAGCAAACTGAGGAAAGTAAAGATACTGAAGGTTAAATAATGTTTTCATCAACAGTCGCTGTTGGATTCACTTGTTTATATCAGAGATGTATCAAATCAACGATCGCTCGGGATTTTTATTCATGAGCCAACGTCAATAATTAATGTTCACGTCCAACATTTCAGAGTCGACGGTTCGACTGTAGCTTTTTAAAATGTTTTTTAAAAACCTGCAATGACTGATTTTCTTTTGGCCTCTAGGGGGCCAGAGTCATTCACACTAATTGTTACATTAAACACATCGATCTGGATCAGTCTGAGGTTCAGGATCAGTCTCAGGACCTGTAGACTTGTTGGGACCGGAGGAGTCGGGATCGAACCTCCGACCACCTGAACCAGTCGTATCAGTAGTTTTGTGTTTGACTCTTTAGCTGCTAAATATTCACGAGTTTCTTCGCCTGGGGTCAAGAACAGAGGCTCAAAATGGCACAACTACTTTAAACTTGATGTGTAAATGTGAGAGAAGCTGCAGATTCACGTTTTAAATGTCTGTTTGTTCGTCACGACAGGCGACTTCTTCCACAGTAAAGTAGAAGTAAATGACACGATACAGTATAATGAGGTAGTTTCATGTCCAACTCAGACAAACTGACAAGAACAAAATGATTAAAATGATCAAAACGTAGAAAAGCAGCCGATCTCGTCCGTCGGTTTTAATGAAGGTGAATTATCTGTTGGTCGGTTAAAACAGTTTTAAAGTAGTTTAACTTGTCACATGCGTCCCGGTGATGATTTTAACGTCGCTATGTTTCCATCTCTCGTTGAGGAAGTAAGTGAAAGACAAATCTTTGTGCAATCTTCGCTCTGGCGTCAGAGATAAGTTGCTCAAACATCAGTGTGTGAGCAGCTGTCAGTAAAAACTGGAGCAGCTTATCATGTTCAGAAACATGCAGTGATAATTATACCTGCACCACCACCTACGAGTGTTTGCTTGTGTTACGGCACGTTTCTATGCGTGTGAGACTTCGTTCCAGTGAAATATGAGCGTCGATGTGGTTTGTCTGGATCCAGTTCATCGGAGGCATCGACCTGCACAACAAGACTTTACTGGCTCATGTTTTAAACGTGTGTGTGGCTGTTGTGGTCATGATGTTGATGCTTTGAAATGTGGGAGTTCAGTGGTTGACCTCAGTTCAGTGGGATGTCTTAATGTCTGTGTATCTGATGTAATATATCACGACTGGTTCAACGATTAAAACTGCCTGGTCTTTGATTTACACAACTTTTATTTTTCTACTTTGATTTGGTGAAAAAAAGAAACGACACAAATGAAGGAAGACTGACGTGTTTGTTAAATCTGAAGCTGCAGCTACGCTACAGTTAGCTTAGCTTAGCTTAGCTTAGCATAAAGATCAGAAACAGATGCAACCGGTCTGTATAAGTTCACTATTTAACACATTATTAACGTCTGTAACAGTCACACTAGTTTTTTTCTGTTTCCATTCTTGATGCTAAGCTAAGCTAAACTAAGCTAAGCTAAGCTAAGCTAAGATAAGATGAGATAAGATAAGATAAGATAAGATAAGATAAGATAAGATAAGCTAAACTAACCAGCTCCATATTTAACATCCAGACATAACAGAGGTTTTATTCTAGACTTCAATTAGAAGAATCTCCTGAAGCTGTGATGTGGGTATTTAATGTGCATCCATGGTTGCTGCTCCACCCAGAATAAAGACCAGCGGTGGATTAGAGTAGAATAAAGTACAATATGTCTTTTATTGGTCCCACCAAGAGGAAACAAACCGATGACAAAGAGTGCAGATGTTTTTCCTTGTGGGAGCCGAGGAAGTAAATCTTGGGAATAAAATGAAATCACGGTAGTTTGGTTCATTCTGCTGCATCAGTTTGTTTTAAATAGTTTCTTCTAAATGAATAGAAATATAGAAAAATAAAATATAAATAGATAAATAGAAACGTCCAGATAAACCATAGTTATAGATTAGATCACTGATAGTTTCATATGAAAAGGCAGGTAGAAGACTAAAAATAAACCTGAACATATGTGACAGGCTGGTGGGGGTGGTGGTGGTGGTGGTGGGGGTGGTGGTGGTGGTGGTGGTGGTGGTGGGGGTGGTGGTGGTGGTGGTGGGGGGTGGTGGTGGGGGTGGGGGGGTCACCTGTTTTAATCTGAAGAAGAGGGAGCGACTGATGACGTCATCGAGTCCCAAACGTCTGCTGAGCTGTTTCCTGCTCAGACCGAAGCCGACCGAGAGGAAACAACACCGGCTGCTGAGAGGAGACGAGGACATGATGAAGAGTGTAGCAGACGGAGGATCAACCGCCGCGGTAAGAAACAAAATATTAAAAATATAGAAAATTCTTTCACAGATAAACTGTTTTAGATGATTCACACACACACGCCTATGCAGCATCCATCCTGCTGTGACATGTTTCCTGCACGGCATGTGTGTCTGTGGACATGCACACACACACACACACACACACACACACACAGCTCTGACACTATCATAGATCACTACCATCAAGGTTACATTAAACCTGGTTGTGACTGCACCGTGTGGATGTGACACCAGAGATATTGATGAATTATTAAATGTCCCGTATCAGTGGTTGAACACGTCACTGAATATTAAACCAACACACACACACTGAATCCAGGACAGTGGAGGAGTGTGAGTGTGTGTGGTATGAAGTGAGACGAAGGGTGTGGCTCAGACCAACAACAGTCTCCGTCTTCATCATTAAAGTCATTTTCCACGTGAAGGTCAGATGATGATGAAAGAGATCAGGTTTAAAACTGTTTTCATTGAAGATGAAAGAAGTGTTGCTCATATTCTCTGACAGATTTGTTGCGTCTTTAGTTTGTAGACTTTGATAAATTACAGCACCTCAGTTATTCTTCACAGGGAGCCTGTGTGTCCTGTTAGTGGCTAAAAATAACCTGCAGGATTTGTCTCTGTTTGTTTCTTCAGCTGTCATCTTCCTGGTTTATTCATGTTAAATAAATCCACATTCTCAACACTTCAACTCTTTTCACCTGCTCGGTGTTCACAAAGTTATTTTAAATCAGTAACAACTGGTTGATCGGGAGCAGTTTTAACATCTACATGTTAATTATTATTATCCTGACTTGTCTTTTAGACCTTTACTGGTCTTCACTTCTCTGTTTGTTTTATGTTTCAGTAACTTGATGAACCAAGAAAAACTCAAAATGATGAAATCCTTCAACTTCCTGCCTCTAAAGTTCAACAGTCAAATGAGGTTCATTTCGTCACATAAAACACTGAATTTCGTTCTTTTTAAAACAAACAGATAAAACGTGACTGATCAACATTGTGTGTTAATGTAACTTTTCTTTTTGTTCATCCCAGGAGCTTTGTGAAGACGAAGACTGGATAAACAACTCGACACTGGAAGGATTTTTATGTTTAGTTTTAAATCAGAGTCTGTGATGATCCAGTTCAACGTCTCGTCAGTCGTCGTCTCCGGCTCTAAACTGGATTTCACTGGAAGAAACTGCAGCTCTGCTTCTCTCTTTCTCCTTCTGTGAACTCAAAGCAACGACGTCCGTGTAAATATTTACATGCCGTGTCTGACAGGAGATGGAGGACACCTCGACGCAGACCAGTTGCGACTCTGTGACCTTTTAACTCTGTTTGCTCCGTCTGCAGGCAGAGCTGCACATCAACACTGTTTGGAACAAGATTGAACGTGATCAGTGGAGCCGACTGAGCCTCCATGTTGCGCCTCCCTTTACCCAGCTCTTTGTTTTTCACCCTGAACCTCCAGTGAAGAGAAAAAACTGCTGAACATGTTTAGAGGAAATGGTACTGAGTCACAGTCGTTGGCACAGAATCGGTCGATGTTCATGTGAAGAATCATGAAAATCTGAAATTTCCCCTTTTGACCAAACATCAAATCTTGATTAATAACGATGAGTCAAAACATGTTTCATTATGTTTAAAAAGTTCATGTGTAACAATAATGATATTTACAACAATTATCTTAAAACCAACACACAACTGGTTATGAATACAAGTCATTAAAAGAAGCTCAGTATATTACACTTATCAATGTATATTTATACATATATTTATATAGAGGTATATTTGCCATGTGTTTTCTTCTGTATTGAACTATAACTAGTAACTAGTTCTGGTTGAATAATGTTTGAAACAGGAACAATTAGAAATACACTGATCAGTGTGTAAATATTTTACTGTAGAGAAGATGAGTGAGTAGACAAACTGTGTGTACCTGTACAATCTGTCTCTGTTTACACACACACACACACACACACACACACACACACACACACACACACACACACACACACACACACACACACACACACACACACACACACACACACACACACACACACACACACACACACACACACACACACACACACACACACACACACACACACACACACACACACACACACACACACACACACACACACACACACACACACACACACACACACACACACACACACACACACACACACACACACACACACACACACACACACACACTCACACACACACACACACACTCACATTCACACACACACACACACACACACACACACACACACACACACACACACACACACACACACACACACACACACACACACACACACACACACACACACACACACACACACACACACACACACACACACACACACACACACACACACACACACACACACACACACACACACACTCACTCACTCACCACCTCCACACACACACACACACACACACACACACACACACACACACACACACACACACACACACACACACACACACACACACACACACACACACACACACACACACACACACACACACACACACACACACACACACACTCACACACACACCATGGGCTGTGCCATGTGCTCCCAGCTGGTGGACATGTGGTCGGTGAGGGTTGGCAGGACCGGTCGTAGAGCCATGGAGCTCACCTCGTACCCACAGATGCTGCAGGGAGGTTACCACAGGGTCACAGGTCTCCACTACATGTCGTCGTTCTCCGACGCTGAGGATTGCTGCGACGACACCAGCTCGGGCAGCTCCCTCACCTTGGACTGGCAGAACCAGGGGCCTGATGGTTGAGCCTTGATGCAAATTAACTGGATGAAATAAACAATAAATGTGACGACTGGAGGACGTGAACGATTTTTGTTCTCCAGATAACATTTATCTGAGTGATTAATAGTGGAAATATCTACATCCTTTACTTCAGTAAAAGTAGCATTACAACATGTTAACTGTTACAAGGAAAAGGTAGTTTTACTCGTTTTAGTTAATTAGTTTTATTCTGAAGAACGTACTGGAATATTTGTATTGTTGGTTAATATTTGACAAAAAGAAACAATAAGTTTAATAAAATGTAACTATCTGCAACAACATGTGATAAATAGTAATAAACTTTAACTCCCATCAAACTAAACATTAAAATGACCCTTTAACAGAATAAAATACTATTATAGAAGCTCAGTACAATGTAAAACAGGATTAAGTATGTTAATGTATGTTAAACTGTGGTTGAGCTCAGTTCTTATGAAAATGACGTAATCATACCAGAGACTGCTGACATCAGCGTAATGTTTTCATAATAATGTTGTGTGTCGAATGACGACATGTTGGACTGAACCGGGTTCAGGGTCACGGCTCCAAGACACAGATCACATCTGAAATGTCCCGGGTTGTGCAACCTGCGGCCTCACGGCTCATATTTTGCAAACAGTTACATGGAATAAATTCCCCCGTGACGCGTCCTCCTGCCACACAGAAGTGAAAACTCTTCGTAGTGAAAACTCTGGAGGCTGAGTCGTGTCTGACTCAGTTTAAACCGACGGGGGAACGGCTTCTTTCCTTCTTTTTTCTTTTTTGTGTTCAGCAGCTTCACAGACACTTTGTGATCCAACTGGAAACAATCTCTACAACTTCAATCATGTCGATGAAATGTTACAATTAAAAAGACACGTTTAAGATAAGTTTATTAGTAACAGCTGAAGATCTTTAAATCTGTTTACATGTACACACAGATCTTTAAATTAGCACCAACACTAGATAAATAGAGCTCTAAACTCTACAACTATTACCTCTACACCTCTATAGACACGTGGTTTTCCATTGTTTTCTGTCTCCTTATCAAAGTTCTGCATCTTCTTGTGGTCATGTTGCTGCTCTGTTAAGTAGTTTATGGTCTCTTTTTGGGTGTGTTTCAGTTCTTTGTTTTGGTAATAAAATGACTTGAAAGAGAGAATGTGAACAGTTTGAGTCCATCGGGTTCGTTGAGTAGCAGGAGGAATAAACTGAAACCAGCGTCTAATCAGATCAGGTGAGAGAGTTAGATGTGACCATGTGACACCTCTGGTTGATATAAACTTTAAAATATATAACTTTACTTATATATACCTTTATTATATAACTTTACAAAATACCACTGCACACAGAAGAGTTCAGCTGAGGATTTCTTTCCATTCTACAGTTTTATACTTTAAAGTTTCTAAGTCACATTGTGAAGTGTAACCTCGACCTGTGCAGTCTGTTCCTCATCCTCAGACCTTACCTGTGTCAGTATTTCACACCGTCTGTTGCTCATTGTTCTGTCATGGATCAGTGCCCATGTGTCATTTAAACACAACCTCAGGCGACTCATTCCTTCAGTCAGGGAGACACAGTGAAACATGAATGAAACACATGACACATCTCTCCTCTGTTCTGATGGAGGCGTCACCAGCAGCTACTGACACTACAAAACACCCTCCTCAGCTCGACTCCCTTCACTCTCACTTTCAGCAGATTTACGCACGAACCGAGCGCCACGGCTCCAGACTGCAGCCTCTCACTCCGGATTACTTCATTACAAATCATAGATATTGAAAACAAACAACGAGAAAACAATGACAGTGATGATTAGAAACGAGGTGTTCTCCTGTTTCGTCTTCTACGGAGTCCTTCTGGTCATTAAAATGTACGCGATCGCGATTTTAACGGGACAAATAAGGCTGCGTAAAAAGGTGAGTCGGTGATTTAGAGAATTAACTCAACTCACTGAAATAAAACACCACAACAACATTAGTCGATAGTTGTTCGATACTTTTGTCTTCACTGTTTAAAGCTGTTTTTCCTTTTCTCCCCGGAGGCTTTCGCCAACCCCGAGGACGCGCTGAGACACGGAGGTTTACAGTTTCACAGAGAAGATCCGTTTGTGGAAAGATGCCGGAGGTGAGAGAACGAACTTGTTTTCAACAGTTTCGTCGTTTTTCCTAAAACAACCTGTGATCAGATGGAGAGAGAAAAAGAATAACAGAGAAAAAGTTTTTAGATTTAATCTTCAAACAAAAACTTCAACAAAACTAAATTAAACTAAACAGGATGTGAATCAATGAATTAATACAGTGAAGCAGTTTTTACCACTGACTGACAATAATAATGATACATATTTGATCATTGTTTGGTTTGAAATAAATCCAGTTCAGTAAAAAGTCTGTTTCAATTAGACACTTGATCATGTTCAGTAGTTTATATATATTTAGATTTTGTAACATTATGATTATTTTTTTGATAATGAAACTTTTATACATTAATGATCTCGTCTTATTTCCTACAAGAGTCAATATTTCTGTAATTATTTCAGGTCAGACCACCACCCATCATCATGTGTTTTAGTTTTAGTTGACTGATTTCCAACAAGCGTTGGCAGCATGTGGCCTGCAGAGACTATACAGAGTCCACAGAATCTGCACAGTCTGCAGACGGTTTTGTTTTAACATGTCATGATCCATTAAAGTAGTAAAAAAAACAGATGTTCTATCTGTTTTCTCCGTCTCCGTCTGTCTCATATGCATGAACACGTGAAACAGAAAACAGAAGTGAACCACCAGGAATTTACAGCATAGAAGCTGCAGTCAGATAAGATTTGTTGTAAAAAAAACCCTTTTCTGCAAGAACTGTTAAAGTAGCTGGTTCCCAGTAAAAATATTTTTCCAGAGCTGAGCTCCCTGGGTGGAGAGGAAACAAGAAAAAAAGTGTTCATCTGCTGCCAAAAAGAGAAAGTCATAGACGCCGGCTGTATGAGAAATACCAGCTGAATTAAATGATGAGTCACTTTTATAGGAAATGACAGGATTCAGTGTTTTTCTTAAACAAGATTCATTCACCAAACTTTGAATTGACAGTTCAAAGGTTTAATTAAATGAAAGGAGTAATTACAACAACTTCCTGAGTCATAACGCTGCTGTGTGTGAGTCCAGATGTTAACTCAGCGTTAACTTGTCTCTTATAGAGCTCATCGCAACGACTTAGAGAACATCCTCCCCTTCCTCTTCCTGGGAGCCATCTACTCTCTGACCGGGCCGTCTCTGGCCGTGGCTCGTCTCCACTTCCTGGTCTTCTTCGTGGGTCGTCTGCTGCACAGCGTGGCCTACCTGTTCACTCTGCAGCCTCCGACCCGCTCACTGTCCTACACCGTGGCTCAGATCCCCTGCGTCTCCATGGCCGTGCAGATCCTCGTGGCCGTCGCAGCGTACGCTTAGAGAATCCAGGAAGTGAGATGTGAAGCAGAAGAGCTGCTCTGGTTTGGATCAGCAGGAGGAGGAAGATACTGAGGGAATGTAACGGATAAGAATGTCAGCTCGTGTGCAACATACTGCGGGTGTGTCGACGCCACCTCGGCCTAGTGAGACTCTGTCAGTATTTTTATTATTTCATTTACAAATGTGAGAAGCTAATTGAAGTTGACTTGTACTGTACTTGTCTATTTGAAATGCAAATGAAGGTTCTTGCTCTTTTTCTTTAAAATTCAAATTTGTAGATATTTATCTGAAGCCACTTGGAAAAATATTTTCCATCTGAGCCGCTCAGCTCATTGATGACCCTCGCCCACATTTCATGTGTTTACACTCGACACACACCACCATCGTGTGCTGTTTCCACCGTGGACTCTCCACTTTTTTGCATTTTACCTTCACAAAAGACGTATTTGCATCTGAAGACCGGCGACGCGTTGAAAGATTTTAAGACTCAGTTACATCAACGTTGATGATTTTACTGAGAGATAAAAGTGTCTCTGCAGTTTCTTTACGAGGACGAAGAAACATCGCTACGGTATTTTATTTTCATCTGTGAATCTGTGTATTTCAAGACTGTTTTAACATATTGTAATAATAATAATTATTATTTATTCTTCAACCTTATCGATGTCCATAATAAAAGAAACCACAACCAAACAGACCTGTGTTTGTCTCAGACATCGTTGATGAATCCACATTTATTTCCCAGAAACATTTTGTTCTAATGTCGAGGGAACCGGGGCCTCACATTGTGTGTGAGATGATCCAGGACTCAGCATTCCTCAGCCTATTATGTAAGACCTGTGCACTGTGCTGCTCTCTGTTGTATCCTGAGGCGCTGGAAAACACACAAGGACGTTCAATCATGCGTTTGCACAGACTACGTGCAGATTGCGTGTCATCGCCGCCTGGAAAAAAAGAAAAGAAAAAGAAAAACCCAGTCACTGCATTATGAGCAGCTCCGCTGTCACTTTTCCAGGGCTGTATTTCCAGTAATCTCATTTCCAGTGATTTTCCCTCCAGTTATGACTAAACGTTAAAATTACAGAGCAGGAGTGTTTTAAACCTCCAACAAAAGAAATGTAACGAACCCAGAGATCGTGGGAGGAAACTGGAAAATCCTTCAGCTTCAAGTTGAATGAGCCTCAACAAAACATATGATCTGAGGAGAAACATAAAGCTAATAACACACCAGGGTCAGAGGTGTGTCTGTCTCAGCCTGTAGATACACGTCCTCGTTACTACGGTGATCTCTGACTCAGAAACATTAGAGAAACATTAGAGTAACGTTAGAGTAACATTAGAGTAACATTAGAGTAACATTAGAGTAACGTTAGAGAAACGTTAGAGTAACATTAGAGTAACATTAGAGTAACGTTAGAGGAACATTAGAGTAACGTTAGAGGAACATTAGAGTAACGTTAGAGTAACATTAGAGGAACATTAGAGTAACGTTAGAGTAACATTAGAGTAACGTTAGAGGAACATTAGAGTAACGTTAGAGGAACATTAGAGTAACGTTAGAGTAACAGAGGAACATTAGAGTAACGTTAGAGTAACATTAGAGTAACATTAGAGTAACGTTAGAGTAACATTAGAGTAACGTTAGAATAACGTTAGAGTAACATTAGAGTAATGTTAGAGTAATGTTAGAGTAACATTAGAGGAACATTAGAGTAACGTTAGAGGAACATTAGAGTAACATTAGAGTAACATTAGAGTAACGTTAGAGTAACGTTAGAGGAATTAGAGTAATTAGAAACATTAGAGTAACATTAGAGTAACATTAGAGTAACATTAGAGTAACATTAGAGTAACATTAGAGTAACGTTAGAGTAACATTAGAGTAACGTTAGAGGAACATTAGAGAAACATTAGAGAAACATTAGAGGAACATTAGAGTAACATTAGAGTAACATTAGAGTAACATTAGAGTAACGTTAGAGAAACGTTAGAGAAACATTAGAGTAACGTTAGAGAAACATTAGAAACAGATTAACATTAGAGTAACGTTAGAGAGTAACATTAGAGTAACATTAGAGTAACATTAGAGAAACATTAGAGTAACGTTAGAGTAACATTAGAGTAACGTTAGAGGAACATTAGAGTAACATTAGAGTAACATTAGAGGAACATTAGAGAAACATTAGAGTAACGTTAGAGTAACATTAGAGTAACGTTAGAGGAACATTAGAGGAACATTAGAGTAACGTTAGAGAAACATTAGAGTAACGTTAGAGAAACATTAGAGTAACATTAGAATAATGTTAAAGAAACATTAGAGTAACATTAGAGGAACATTAGAGAAACATTAGAGTAACGTTAGAGTAACATTAGAGTAACATTAGAGTAACGTTAGAGGAACATTAGAGTAACGTTAGAGTAACATTAGAGGAACATTAGAGTAACGTTAGAGTAACATTAGAGTAACATTAGAGTAACGTTAGAGTAACATTAGAGAAACGTTAGAGGAACATTAGAGTAACGTTAGAGAAACATTAGAGTAACATTAGAATAACGTTAAAGAAACATTAGAGGAACATTAGAGTAACGTTAGAGAAACATTAGAGTAACGTTAGAGAAACATTAGAGTAACATTAGAATAATGTTAAAGAAACATTAGAGTAACATTAGATGAACATTAGAGAAACATTAGAGTAATGTTAGAGAAACATTAGAGTAACATTAAAGGAACGTTAGAGAAACATTAGAGTAACGTAGAGAAACATTAGAGTAACATTAGAATAACGTTAAAGAAACATTAGAGAACATTAGAGAAACATTAGAGAAACATTAGAGAAACGTTAGAGGAACATTAGAGTAACGTTAGAGTAACATTAGAGTAACATTAGAGAAACATTAGAATAATGTTAAAGAAACAGAGAAACATAAGAGTAACGTTAGAGTAACTTTAGAGTAACGTTATAGAAACGTTAGAGAAACATTAGAGGAACATTAGAGTAACATTAGAGAAACGATAGAGTAACATTAGAATAACGTTAAAGAAACATTAGAATAAAGAGAAACATTAGAGGAACATTAGAGAAACATTAGAGTAACGATAGAGTAACATTAGAATAACGTTAAAGAAACATTAGAGGAACATTAGAGTAACATTAGAGAAACATTAGAGTAACATTAGAGTAACATTAGAGTAACATTAGAATAATGTTAAAGAAACATTAGAGTAACATTAGAGTAACATTAGAGTAACATTAGAGAAACATTAGAGTAACATTAGAGTAACATTAGAGAAACATTAGAGTAACATTAGAGTAACATTAGAGTAACATTAGAGTAACATTAGAGTAACATTAGAGAAACATTAGAGTAACATTAGAGTAACATTAGAGTAACATTAGAGTAACATTAGAGTAACATTAGAGTAACATTAGAGAAACATTAGAGAAACATTAGAGTAACATTAGAGTAACATTAGAGTAACATTAGAGTAACATTAGAGTAACATTAGAGTAACATTAGAGTAACATTAGAGAAACATTAGAGTAACATTAGAGTAACATTAGAGTAACATTAGAGTAAATTAGAGAAACAAGAGTAACATTAGAGTAACATTAGAGTAACATTAGAGTAACATTAGAGTAACATTAGAGTAACATTAGAGTAACATTAGAGTAACATTAGAGTAACGTTAGAGTAACATTAGAGTAACATTAGAGTAACATTTAAAGTAACGTTAGAGAAACATTAGAGTAACATTAGAGAAACATTAGAGTAACATTAGAGTAACATTAGAGAAACATTAGAGTAACATTAGAGTAACGTTAGAGTAACATTAGAGTAACATTAGAGTAACGTTAGAGTAACATTAGAGTAACATTAGAGTAACGTTAGAGAAACATTAGAGTAACATTAGAGTAACGTTAGAGAAACATTAGAGTAACATTAACATTAGAGTAACATTAGAGTAACATTAGAGTAACATTAGAGTAACATTAGAGTAACATTAGAGTAACATTAGAGTAACATTAGAGTAACATTAGAGAAACATTAGAGAAACATTAGAGTAACATTAGAGTAACATTAGAGTAACGTTAGAGTAACATTAGAGTAACATTAGAGTAACATTAGAGTAACATTAACATTAGAGTAACATTAGAGTAACATTAGAGTAACATTAGAGTAACATTAGAGTAACATTAGAGTAACATTAGAGTTAAGAATTATTAGAGTAACGTTAGAGAAACATTAGAGTAACATTAGAGAAACATTAGAGTAACGTTATTAGAGAAAGTTAGTTAACATTAGAGTAACATTAGAGTAACATTAGAGTAACATTAGAGTAACATTAGAGTAACATTAGAGAAACATTAGAGTAACATTAGAGTAACATTAGAGTAACATTAGAGTAACATTAGAGTAACATTAGAGAAACAAGTAACATTAGAGTAACATTAGAGTAACATTAGAGTAACATTAGAGTAACGTTAGAGAAACATTAGAGTAACATTAGAGTAACATTAGAGTAACATTAGAGTAACGTTAGAGAAACATTAGAGAAACATTAGAGTAACATTAGAGTAACATTAGAGTAACATTAGAGTAACATTAGAGTAACGTTAGAGAAACGTTAGAGAAACATTAGAGGAACATTAGAGTAACATTAGAGTAACATTAGAGTAACATTAGAATAATGTTAAAGAAACATTAGAGTAACATTAGAGTAACATTAGAGTAACATTAGAGAAACATTAGAGTAACATTAGAGTAACGTTAGAGAAACATTAGAGTAACATTAGAGTAACATTAGAGTAACATTAGAGAAACATTAGAGTAACATTAGAGTAACATTAGAGAAACATTAGAGTAACATTAGAGTAACGTTAGAGTAACATTAGAGAAACATTAACATTAGAATAACATTAGAGTAACATTAGAGAAACATTAGAGTAACGTTAGAGTAACATTAGAGGAACATTAGAGAAACATTAGAGAAACATTAGAGAAACATTAGAGTAACATTAGAGTAACATTAGAGTAACATTAGAGTAACATTAGAGAAACATTAGAGAAACATTAGAGTAACATTAGAGAAACATTAGAGTAACATTAGAAACATTAGAGAAACATTAGAGAAACATTAGAGTAACATTAGAGAAACATTAGAGTAACATTAGAGTAACGTTAGAGAAACATTAGAGAAACATTAGAGAAACATTAGAGTAACGTTAGAGTAACATTAGAATAACGTTAAAGAAACATTAGAGAAACATTAGAGTAACATTAGAGTAACATTAGAGTAACATTAGAGTAACATTAGAATAACATTAGAGTAACATTAGAGAAACATTAGAGAAACATTAGAGTAACATTAGAGTAACATTAGAGTAACATTAGAGTAACATTAGAGAAACATTAGAGTAACATTAGAGAAACATTAGAGTAACATTAGAGTAACATTAGAGAAACATTTAACGTTAGAGAAACATTAGAGAAACATTAGAGAAACATTAGAGTAACATTAGAGTAACATTAGAGTAACATTAGAATAAACATTAGAGAAACATTAGAGAAACATTAGAGTAACATTAGAGTAACATTAGAGTAACGTTAGAGAAACATTAGAGAAACATTAGAGTAACATTAGAGTAACATTAGAGTAACATTAGAGAAACATTAGAGTAACATTAGAGTAACATTAGAGTAACATTAGAGTAACGTTAGAGAAACATTAGAGTAACATTAGAGTAACATTAGAGAAACATTAGAAAAATATTAGAGAAACATTAGAGTAACATTAGAGTAACATTAGAGAAACATTAGAGGAACATTAGAGAAACATTAGAACATTAACATTAGAGTAAATAATGTTAAAGAAACATTAGAGTAACATTAGAGTAACATTAGAGAAACATTAGAGTAACATTAGAGTAACGTTAGAGAAACATTAGAGGAACATTAGAGTAACGTTAGAGAAACATTAGAGTAAACATTAGAGTAACATTAGAGTAACATTAGAGTAACATTAGAGGAACATTAGAGTAACGTTAGAGAAACGTTAGAGTAACGTTAGAGAAACATTAGAGTAACATTAGAGTAACATTAGAGTAACATTAGAGAAACATTAGAGTAACATTAGAGTAACATTAGAGTAACATTAGAGTAACATTAGAGTAACATTAGAGTAACATTAGAGAAACATTAGAGAAACATTAGAGTAACATTAGAGTAACATTAGAGAAACATTAGAGGAACATTAGAGTAACATTAGAGTAACATTAGAGTAACATTAGAGTAACATTAGAGTAACATTAGAGTAACATTAGAGTACATTAGAGAAACATTAGAGAAACATTAGAGTAACATTAGAGTAACATTAGAGTAACATTAGAGTAACATTAGAGTAACATTAGAGTAACATTAGAGTAACATTAGAGTAACATTAGAGTAACGTTATTAGAGTAACATTAGAGTAACATTAGAGTAACATTAGAGTAACATTAGAGTAACATTAGAGTAACATTAGAGTAACATTAGAGTAACATTAGAAACATTAGAGAAACATTAGAGTAACATTAGAGTAACATTAGAGTAACATTAGAGTAACATTAGAGTAACATTAGAGTAACATTAGAGTAACATTAGAGTAACATTAGAGTAACATTAGAGAAACATTAGAGTAACATTAGAGGAAACATTAGAGTAACATTAGAGTAACATTAGAGTAACATTAGAGTAACATTAGAGTAACATTAGAGTAACATTAGAGTAACATTAGAGAAACATTAGAGTAACATTAGAGTAACATTAGAGTAACATTAGACATTAACATTAGAACATTAACATTAGAGTAACATTAGAGTAACATTAGAGTAACATTAGAGTAACATTAGAGTAACATTAGAGAAACATTAGAGAAACATTAGAGTAACATTAGAGTAACATTAGAGTAACATTAGAGTAACATTAGAGAAACATTAGAGTAACATTAGAGTAACATTAGAGTAACATTAGAGTAACATTAGAGTAACATTAGATAAACATTAGAGTAACATTAGAGTAACATTAGAGTAACATTAGAGTAACATTAGAGAAACATTAGAGAAACATTAGAGAAACATTAGAGTAACATTAGAGTAACATTAGAGTAACATTAGAGAAACATTAGAAACATTAGAGTAACATTAGAGTAACATTAGAGTAACGTTAGAGAAACATTAGAGAAACATTAGAGTAACATTAGAGTAACATTAGAGTAACATTAGAGTAACATTAGAGAAACATTAGAGAAACATTAGAGTAACATTAGAGTAACATTAGAGTAACGTTAGAGTAACATTAGAATAATGTTAAAGAAACATTAGAGAAACATTAGAGGAACATTAGAGTAACATAGAGAAACATTAGAGAAACATTAGAGTAACGTTAGAGAAACATTAGAGTAACATTAGTAACATTAGAGAAACATTAGAGTAACATTAGAGTAACATTAGAGTAACATTAGAATAACATTAGAGTAACATTAGAGAAACATTAGAGTAACATTAGAGAAACATTAGAGTAACATTAGAGTAACATTAGAGAGAAACATTAGAGTAACATTAGAGTAACATTAGAGTAACATTAGAGAAACATTAGAACATTAGAGTAACGTTAGAGAAACATTAGAGAAACATTAGAGTAACATTATTAAACATAAGTAACATTAGAGGAACATTAGAGTAACGTTAGAGGAACGTTAGAGAAACATTAGAGGAACATTAGAGAAACATTAGAGTAACGTTAAAGAAACATTAGAGTAACGTTAGAGTAACATTAGAGTAACATTAGAGTAACATTTAACATTAGAGAACATTAGAGTAACATTAGAGTAACGTTAGAGTAACATTAGAGTAACATTAGAGAAACGTTAGAGAAACATTAGAGAAACATTAGAGTAACATTAGAGTAACGTTAGAGTAACATTAGAGTAACATTAGAATAACGTTAAAGAAACATTAGAGAAACATTAGAGTAACATTAGAGAAACATTAGAGAAACATTAGAGTAACATTAGAGTAACGTTAGAGAAACATTAGAGTAACATTAGAATAAAGTTAAAGAAACATTAGAGAAACATTAGAGTAACATTAGAATAATGTTAAAGAAACATCAGAGAAACATTAGAGTAACTTTAGATAAACATTAGAGTAACATTAGAGTAACATTAGAGTAACATTAGAGTAACGTTAGAGTAACATTAGAATAATGTTAAAGAAACATTAGAGAAACATTAGAGGAACATTAGAGTAACGTAGAGAAACATTAGAGTAACGTTAGAGAAACGTTAGAGTAACATTAGAATAAAGTTAAAGAAACATTAGAGAAACATTAGAGTAACATTAGAATAACGTTAAAGAAACATTAGAGAAACATTAGAGTAACGTTAGAGAAACATTAGAGTAACATTAGAATAATGTTAAAGAAACATTAGAGGAACATTAGAGTAACATTAGAGTAACATTAGAGTAACGTTAGAGTAACGTTAGAGAAACGTTAGAGAAACATTAGAGTAACATTAGAGAAACGTTAGAGAAACATTAGAGAAACATTAGAGAAACATTAGAGTAACGTTAGAGAAACATTAGAGTAACGTTAAAGAAACATTAGAGTAACATTAGAGTAACGTTAGAGAAACATTAGAGAAACATTAGAGTAACGTTAGAGTAACGTTAGAGAAACGTTAGAGTAATGTTAGAGTAATGTTAGAGAAACATTAGAGAAACATTAGAGTAACATTAGAGTAACATTAGAGTAACATTAGAGAAACATTAGAGTAACGTTAGAGTAACATTAGAGTAACGTTAGAGAAACATTAGAGTAACATTAGAGTAACGTTAGAGAAACATTAGAGAAACATTAGAGAAACATTAGAGTAACATTAGAGTAACGTTAGAGAAACGTTAGAGTAATGTTAGAGTAACATTAGAGAAACATTAGAGTAACATTAGAGTAACATTAGAGTAACATTAGAGAAACATTAGAGAAACGTTAGAGTAACATTAGAGTAACATTAGAGTAACATTAGAGTAACATTAGAGTAACGTTAGAGAAACATTAGAGTAACGTTAGAGTAACATTAGAGAAACATTAGAAAAATATTAGAGAGTAACATTAGAGTAACTGGAATGTTTAGGCTGCGACTCTCAGCAGCTCATTTTTTTTGTCATCGGTTCATGTTGATAAAGTTTTCATGTGTTCACAGACAGAATTATTTCATCATTTACCTACTGACACCTGGTGGCCACATTCATACTAACAACTCTAACCAACAAACATCTGCTTTCACTCAGACTCTGTAACATCAGACACTTTTATCTCTCAGGCGTCATTAAGTGAAGTTCAACCAGATTAAAGATTTGAGGAATTTAACAAGATGTGTCAAAACAGCGGCGGTGAGAAGGTTTTCATCTGCGTCTAACACACCGTCAACACAGACCAAATGTTTCCTCAGAACTCGGCTGAATTTACCCTCTAGCGCCACCAACAGGTCCAGAGTCGGAGGACTGATCCTCACAACTTCCTCTGTGGTTCGAGGCAAAAGTCTCAACATAAAAGACATTTATTTATTTAGTAGAACAAAAGGAAGAAGGTTGGTGTTTGGTCTCCAACGGGATGTGGTTACCATGGAGACGATCAATGATTCAATGTTCATCGATCAGTTATCATTAATAAACTAAAACAGCCGATGTTTACATCCTGACTCTTTGTTAAACTGTGTGAAACTAATAAAATGATCAGTTTATTAAAACACGCGAAGGTTGAAATTTCATAAATATTTATTACATATCAATGAACAGAATCAACTACTTTCACAGCAGTGGTCTACAGCACTTGTTTAAAATAACTGCTCAAATCATATTATTATAATAATAATATTAATATAGTTCAGTTTCATTTGAGGCCACATTTGATACACAAACATTTACAAGTAGTACTTGGCATTAAAAACGATGGCAATACAATATTTTAAGACACTTGGTGTTTTTTTTGTGAATTTTTCGTTGGTTTTGATATCACAGAGGTTCAGCAACAGTCGAAACAGTAAATATAGATTCAAATACAAAAACAAACAGTGAAAAATGCCAAGGGGAGGTAGAAAACTAAGAGTACGACGGGAGGATTAGTATCAACGTTAAGGGAGAAGTAGTTTCCCTCAGTCGCTCACTCATTCAGAGAAGAAATAAAATAAAAAGCAGAAAGGAACGTCGCCCCAACCACATCCACGTCGAAACACATCCACGTCCCTTTTTAAGTTTCTGAGTTGTTATAGTGTTGGAGGATTCACACTGAGACAAGAGGAAGAGACGGAGGAAAGACATGAGGAGGTTCATGCAACATCTGAAGGTCGCTGCGCTGTGAAACCACCACACGGTGGCGCTCTCATACCAACTTCAGCATCAGTCACAACCACTTTGATTTGTTTCATTTTAACCTTTAAAGTCTTTTCTGTTTTTATTTGGATCAACTTCTCTAACGTTTGTCAAATGAATCCAACGTTCACTCGACTTCAGTTCAGAGTTAAACGTCTCAACCTTCATGTGCTGAGTTTCTGCTGCTTCGGCGTCGTCAGGACTCAGGTTCCTGCAGCTGTTTTATACCGAGTCTCTGGTGATTGGCGCTGATTGACCACACCTGATGAAACCTCCAGTCAACCTGGACTTTTTATTTCATTTTGCGACTGGAAGAGGAAGTTTTACACATGTTGATGTGTTATAAAGAAGAGTGACTCAGTTTCTGTGGTTTTAGAGAAAAGACAAAGACTTTAACAAGGTCAGCGAGGTCACGCTGCGTCCGCCGTTAAAACCAGAATCAGAAACAGCTGAGCAGGTTCAGTTTTACCCCGATGACATCGTCCACGACCACAACAATTAGACTCATTTTATTCTGTTTGTTTGTTTGTCTCTGGTTTCACTTTCATGACTAAAGTAAGTCGTTTCAGCATGTTTATCTGGTGCCAACACACTAGAGAGGAATTGAGGTTAACCGCCCTGAAATAACATGGAAACGTTTCCACGTCTCAGTAAGAGCTGAGTTTCCTGTTTACACCAAATGGAAAAGATTTAGTTTAGTTGTGTGAGAAATAAAACATCGTCCACAGACGAAACAACAACATGGACGTTAAATTACAGGTTCGTTTCTCTGAACAACAGCGTCAGATGATAAACCAGAGAGTTTCCTGGTCATGACGTTGACGTGAACTCATCAGTGAAAACAAAGTCTCCATTATAACTGAGGAAGTTTACAAGAGAAAATTAAGAAAACAGACGTCAGAGTTTCATTATAAGAAAATTAAGATTCATCAAACACTGAAAGTTTCTTTTAATCTTTGTCTTTTCTTTTGTCTCCAACTTCATGGACGTCTGTTGAATAAAAAGACAGAAATAGTTTCATGTTTTTCACTTGAACGTAGTTATTTTAACTTTTATTAACATCAGAAGTTTTTTGTTTAATTTTAATTGAACAAAATCAACTTTTTCTTAAAGATACATCTAATTAAATTTAACGAGCTCAGGGCTTTTTTTTATTTCAGTAAAGTTTATTATTTTTCTGCAATTTTTCAGACCAGATTAATAACATCTAAGTGTTGGTTAGTGAAGTCATGAGGCTTTAACTGTTTGAGTTTTTGTATAAAACGTGTTTTTGTCTGTAAACTTTCTGTATCTCCGATCGTCTCAGGTTGTTTGTTTGATGCTGTTGTGTTTGGTATGCAGACACTGTCCTCGTGGTTTCTAAATACACTTTTTTTCTTTTTTGGTTCAAAAGACACGATACTTGTAGCGACGGGTCATGCAGATTGAAGGTCAGCTCGTTCTCATGGAGCGAATCTGACTGATGTGAACTACAATCATGGCTGCTACCGTCAGACGCCACAACGCGGCGGCTTTAGCTTTTGGAGGAGTGATTGAGTGGAGGATGCTGGGAAATGGCACTTGTGTGAGACGTTGCCTCCAGCCCTGTCTACCTGTGTGCTGTGAGTACGGAGAGGAATATGGACTAATATGTGCAGAGCATAAAACATCATACTTTTACTAAATATGGGAATAAAATGGATTTTTATAATATATCTATAAATATGCATCACAGACACGACAAGCTCACATGCCTGTCGCTGCGTATGCACGTTCATGTATAAACAGATGTACACATACATATGCATATCATACAACATTTGAAATGAATCACATAATATATAACATATATTAAGCTCCAGCGACACAGATGTCGCTGTCGTGCCTCGGTGCGTAGATTTACATTCAGCCTCCACCTCGTCGCCTCTTTGGGTCACAAACACCAAACGCGAGGCAGCTGAGGGACTCACGGAAACAAATGCCACGCACACACACACAGCTTTCTAACTCCGGCTGCACTATCCTGTCCGATGAAAGGGGAGACCCAACGTACAGGGATATAAAACAAAGAACAACTTAAAAGACAAACCAAACAAACCAATAACATAATTGTGACAGTACAGGAGCGGCACGATGGGATTGTCTTCACTTTAGGTCCAGGACATCTTCTTCAAACGATGTGGGGAGGGCGAAGGCGCTGGCGAGAGGCGGGCTCTCTGCTCGCAGCACCACCTTCTCTGGCTCCGCCTCCGAACCGGACGAGCAGTGAAGCTGGACGTCAAGGTCGGCCTCGACAGACTCAGAGGTCAACCTGTTGAACACGACACAGGATGCCACTCAAGCTCAGATACCAGGATGTGATGTTGAGATGAGATGCAGATGCAGATGAGATGAGATGTTTAACGCAGGCGTCCCCAACCTCTTCTACAAAGAGACATGTGGCTGCAGGTTTTTGTTTCAACCGGTTAAGATCACACAGTTTGATCAGTCAACAGACTGATCAGTTCATCAAATGAGTCAAGGCTGCTGCTTGGTTGGGACAAAACCTGCAGCCACACGTCTCTTTGTGGAAGAGTCTGGGGACGCCTGGTTTAACATGTAGTTGATCTGTCGACGTCACCTGTCGCTGTTTGTCGATGTTAGCGCTCGTGCTTTGGGTTCTTCATCACTGATCTTTTTACTCATCTTCCTCTGTTTCACTGCTCCGCTGTCTGACTTCCCGCTGGGCTCCTCAGTCAAACCTTCGACAGTGAAGTAACAACACAGTGAAGATGATTTAAACAACCGTTCCTACGTTTGGACAAACACTCAGAGCCAATACACAGCCACTTATCGTCGATTAACATAACAAGTAACATAACACTCGTTCTGTTAACACAACATAACATAAAGACTGGACACAACAGAAACAATATCTTAGTTTTTGGACATTTTTGACTTAAATGACAGAGACAGGAAACACAGGAGAGTTTAACTCGGTCGGCTGCTCCACATCTACACCAACATGATGCGTCATAACCACTGAGCTACCAAGACGCCTCATAACATCTCAGGTTATAGACAATAATTTGTAGGTTTCTCTCAGAGATTGTTTCGATGTGTCAGTGTGTCAGATGTCAAAGGTTTTCTTCAAACAAAAAGCCTCCGTTATTACATAAAAACATGTAAACTGACAGATTTAGAGTTAATTCATGACTAGTTCTTGGTCAACAACAGTGTTTCTTCTGTTTTCTGGTCAAGAAACAACCAACTGATCAGTGACACATTTTCTCACCATAGAGCTGAGCTAGCTGTTAGCTGCTATGCTAACCAGTTTCTAGACATCCCACTGGTCATGAATTAACAGAAAGAACATTTAACATGAAGAAGTGTAACAGTTTCTTCATTTTACCGAGCAGCTCCTTCCTCGTGCGACTGGCGATCTCTTTGATTTCCATGCGTGACAGAGACAGTGAGTGTGTTGCAGAGATGAGGGGAGTAGGTGGCACCATGGCGGGAGACGGCGTCGTCAACACTTTGTTCACCAGCGGAGACTTCAGGGGTCGTTCGATGCTGCGACCCACCAAGTTACACAGAGGGATCTTGAAGATGTGTTTACACGCTGCTTCGCCTGAGAGGAAGAAACCAGCAGTTACAGAGAGTAAAGTAAAGGACGTAAAGACACAGAGCAAGAAATAAAAAGAGAAAAGATGAAGGTGAATGAAGGAAAAGATACATGTAGAGAGAAAAATGTGTCAGTGAATGAGATGATGAAATGATTGATGATTTTAAATGTGGAAGCTCATTAGCTACAAAGATGAACGTTGTAGTTGAAACAAACCAGAAGTTTTTAGACTTTAAATACAGTCACTGCTGCACGATGACAGTTCACAGCAATGACCAGGGTTTGATTAAACAAACCAATGTGAGCCAAGTGGAGGCAACTAGCTTAGCTTAGCTTAGCGCTAACCTGGATCAATGAAAAGGTGATAAAATCCACCTACAAACTCAATCAAGTAACATAAGTTAAAACTTTAGTGAAAGTTAGTGATTCAAGTTACTGATCGTTTGTTTGTTTCAGTTTCTAGTTTTTATACTAAACTAAACTAAACTGAACTAAACTAAACTAAACTAAACTAAACTATTCAATGAACTATTCACTGAATTCAATGACTTTGACTTAAATAAAACACGGTTCATGTCATGTGATGATTAACATTAACAAACCGTCTGTGTCTAAAAGTCCTTGAATTCATCAACGAGAAACAAGTTTTAAAATAAATGAAATTAACAAAATGATTCAAATGTTTCAGGTCTCTTTTCTACAGTATATATACAGTATAACCATTGATTTTATACAGTATAACCATTGATTTTTATACAGTATAACCAATGGTTTTATACAGTATAACCACTGGTTGAGACTAACGGTGTCATTTAGGAAACTGTTACTGAAATATTCAAAATGACCTTTTATATTTTTATATCAACTCATCGTTTATGTTTAATGAGTCTGGGAATCGACTGATACAAACCAGCTGCACTAAAGTGATTAATGGTTCCACTTTCTGAAACAGTATTTTATCTTAAAATGAATCATCTTCGCTACAGAGACACAGGTTAACATCAGTGTCAGAACATCTATTATCTATCAGAGACCACAAACCCTTAACGTCTGTTTGGTGTTTGGACTTTTTCAAAGGAAACAATCTGGTCACAAAGCTGCAGCGCCTCAGTCCTGCCATCAGGGAGCACTGCTGCTTTTTTAAAAGTAATGAATTTATTTTAAAGCAGCCGCAGCAACTCTGCTCCGTGGAGGCAGAAACATCACGGATCGATGTGGAGGCTTCGCTGCACAAACACAAGCGTCTGGTCTGAAATGTCAGCGGGTGAGAGGTGACAGGTTCACTGTGTTAGTGCTGTTACACATCCTCTCATCCTGTTCTGTGTTGTCAGACAGCACAAAATAAAATAAATAACATAAAATCAAATCAAATCAAATCAAATAAAATAAATAAATGGCAGTGAAACTAAAATGTGGAGGAGCATGCAGTTATCTGGAATATATCCAATCACAGAGATCGATATATTCCACATGCGTTTCTGGACCGGGGGAAGTGTCACGCTCGTCACACTGGCCAGAGAAATAAATAAATAAATAAAGAGCAGTTGTTTTTAACACTGATTGAAGTTGATGTGTCTGAGCCAGTGGAGGTGGAAGTAGAAACCACCAACATCAGTAACACGTTACTGATGCGATTACATCAGATGAAACCCTCCCCCGAGGAGCAGATACAGCAGGTGCACAGGCAGTTAGAGGATGGGATTTTTGTCAGCACCCCTTCCACCTCTCTCTCTCTCCAGCCTCACCCCTCCTCACCCCTCCTCACCCTCCCTCCCTCAGACTGTGCCGCTGCTGTTTGGACGGCCACTTTGGATCGAAGAGAGGGCTGACAAAAGTCTCCATGGCGACAGTGCAATCTGTAAATCATGCTGCGGCAGACGTGTCTTCTCCTTCCCTCTTTCCCTTTTCTCTCTCTCTCCCCCCTCCACTTGTGCACGACCCCTCCCTCTCTCTCATACTCATGCATACCTTCTCTGCATCTCTTCCTGTATTTCTGATCAACACTGTCTCCTCTGTCTCTCTCTTTTCCCTCTACAACTTGACACACTATCACCTTTCCTCCTCCCTCTCTCTCTCTGCTCTAAAGCTTAAATTAGTTAAGACAGAAGGGGGTGGAGGGAGGAGGGATGGGGAAGACATAATGTTCACTTAACATTCAACCAACGTTCAAGTCAACATGCTGCCTCGGAGCAGACACGGTGATACACGTGCATGTTAGTGGGGCGGCGCTATGAGCGTTTTCATGAGCTGAGGATGAGTCCTGCAGTACCTTCAGCATCCTTAGACATGTACAGGGAAAGCTTGGTACCATAGGGGATCCGTATAGAATCTGAACCAGGGGATGAAGAAGAGGGTTACACACACACACACACACACACACACACATTTAGGTTCTGTTGTTAGGGAGGACGAGTCTGTTTGCAAAATCAGCTACAAGAGGAAAGAAAATGAGAGAAATGACTGAACCGTCTAAAAGCACCAAGCTCGTCCTCAACTCATCACAGCGGCCACAGTCAGACCGTACTCCCTGTTAGTCCTAATGGGACCTGGTCTTAATGGGACCTGTAAACACCCCCCACCTCGATGTCCCCAGCAGCTACGGACGACCAGGACATTTTAATAATCGTTTTCCTCCAGCGTTTGTCCTTTAATGCAGCTGAAGTTACGGGTTTAAAACCTTTTGAATGAGGAGCTGAGGTGGAGGAAGGGGGGGGGGTGGGTCAGACGTACAATAAAAGGTGAAGGAGGGAGTGGACTTAAAGTAGACAAGAGGGGGTGGGGGTTTGTATTGATTCTTAATCATCCTTGAAAGCTCTTTGTGCCTCAGTGTTGTGTCCTTGTCCCAGAAACACGTTGTGGTTGTGACCAGTTATTAGTCGGTTCCTCGTTTCATAATAACGATCGTAATGATTTTATGTGTTGACCGTCTCCACATATCAGATCAATTGATAATTTAACTATCAGAGGAAAATCAACCTGTTGACACTTGAAGGTTACGTCGTCGTCACATTATTATCGAAAAAAGTTCAGTTCATGGATGTTTAAGATTGTTTACGTCTGATAAAACCTCCTAAACATCTGATGGAACATGTCACTTTGTTGGATTAAACCATTAAAACAAAAGTATAAATTACTCATGTTTGATTAACATTTGTTACATATCACATTTCACTTCATCTCATCAGAAAACATTCAGGTCGTCAGGAGGAACAAACATCGACAGACTTGAGAAGTTGAAGTGAAGTTAATTAGTGAGATAATTAGTTGGATTTACTGCATTACTGAACACTGAATTATTCACTCTGATGATTATTTTCTGTGTCTGTCATTAAATATCAAGTATCAATATCCTATCAATGATATCAGCTTCTTTCTCTGAACACAAACATGATGATACGACAGGTTGAGAACTGGAACATTGTGACAAATAAACGGAATCAAACACAGTTAAAGTTACAGTTATTATATAAAATTAATCTAAATCTAAATACTGAAACTATCTGCAGGACATTTTCCTTCGCTTCATCAAGTGAACCAACATTAAATATATGTGGTAAAAGTTATGTTGGTATTAAACACTGAGAAAAGATGAGGTCATGGACATTAACGTCATTAAATAACAACATGACTCAACTGTAGGAAACTAATCATGACTCTAAAGCAGAAAGACGTCATCTCTGTTGAACCAAAGTTCAACCTAATCACCTAATGTCACTAATGTCATTAATGTCAATAACATCACTAACGTCACATAACATCACTAACATCACTAATGTCACCAAGCGTCACTAACATCACTAACGTCACCAGCGTAACTAACATCATTAACGTCACCAGCGTCACTAACATCACTAACATCACTAACGTCACCAGCGTCACTAACATCACTAACGTCACCAGCGTCACTAACATCACTAACGTCACCAGCGTAACTAACATCATTAACGTCACCAGCGTCACTAACATCACTAACGTCACCAGCGTGACTAACAGGATCCTCTGGTTCTGGGTCGGAGGACTCACCGTCGCCGAGCGGTGAGGGGAACACGGGCATCTCGTAGCCGGTGGGCGTCTGAGGGGAACTCTGGGAGCTGGTGTCTCGTGAACTGCAGTTGGAGGCTGAACTCACTGGAGCTGAGGAGACGAAGTAGATGTCCGACTACGAGGCGGAGACGGGGAGAGAAGGAGAAAGTTTTTCTTTTACTATCTAATGCCAGGTGGTCCATTTGAAATGATCCATGTGTATGAATTATGATGGGATTATTGCTTTGTAGCCGTGCATATTGCCAGCCGTGTTTCCCACTGGGATAATAAAGATTGATTGAAACGAGAGAGCTGAGACAGCAACTTTATAACACTGACGACCTCTGAGCTGTTGCTACAGTGAACCAGTGTTTCTATGATGACAAGACAGAGATGAAATAAATTATTGACGAGGAGGCAGCGTAAACACAACCATCATAACGTCTCGTACTGACCCGTGAAGCAGACAACTGCAGCTCTGGGACGACCGCCGTGTACACCAGGTTTCCATTGACCACCAGTCGGATCTCGATGGAGTCGGTCGTGAAGGCGAGGATGTACGGAAACGCACAAACTGCAGAGACAACGCAAACACAACAGGATGAATTATGAACTTTTACTGACAACGACTTTTAAATGTCATCGTTACCTGACGACACAAAGAAAAATGAGTTTATGCTCAAACAGTTTCTCCTCTGGTTGATGAGAATAAATCAAACCACTCAAACATTTCATACGACAAACACGACTTATTATGAACCTGCTGTTATATTCTATATATTCATATATTCATATATATTCAACATGTTTCTGGCCACAGGGGGGCAGTGTAACAAACTGTAAACGCATCACCTGATTTGTCTTTTTCTTTTTGATTCATAAATGATTTAACATCATCGTTTATGATGAAGATACAATGAAACTGCAGCTGCTCAAAATATAAATGATTAATTATTAATTTAAAACATAATAGATAAGATAATGTAACTGATAGTTAATACAACATCTGAGTAAATGAGGTAAAAATAACACGTTGATGTTTCTGTTGAACTTAAGTTTATTTGGTTCAAAATGAGAAATATTGATTAGAGGTTTCAGAGTGAGTGTGTGTAAGTGTGTGTGTGTGTGTGTGTGTGTGTATGTCACATTGTGGTTTCAGGTTTTTGCTTCGATTAGGTTTCCTTTTCATCACCTCCATTAATCATAACACACACACACACACACAGGCCAGCCGGATGCTTGTGGCTACACATGGTGTTTCCATGGCAACAACAAGCTCCGGCCAGGCTGGGGTGCGGTTGGTGGTTGTTGCCGTGGTAACCGTACCGATAGCATTGGGCATCTGGTTCCAGCTGAAGTGGAAGTCGGAGGTGTTGGACTGGATCATCGGTGTGGAGCCGTTGAACGGACAAACTTTCTTATAGTAACAAATATCTGTCAAGGAAACACAGTGAAACTTTCAAATTAAAGTAGGTTTTTTTTTTTTTGTTTCATTTCAGAGACAGTGAAATGTTGAGACTCACAGTTGTAACACAGCAGCAGACCTGCCTCTCCGTCTTCATACACGTCGATGGCTGCTACAAAATTTACCTGTTGATCAAATATCAGTTTGTTATTTATGTGGTTACTCTTTCAAAGCTGAAGACAATGGTTTATTAGAACAGCTGTTCATCCTCCAGCCTGCTCATATTCCTTCCTCCCCCATCCTCCTCCCTCCTCCCCCATCCTCCCCCATCCTCCCCCATCCTCCCCCCAGCTGGTGACTGTGAATGACAACGTGTTGATTCACCGCCTGGTAATCACAGAGGTAAATAAAGAACTGGGTCAACTGAAGGTTTCAGATCTGCTGACCTGAAGTGAACGCCACACACACACACACACACACACACACACACACACACACACACACACACACACACACACACACACACACACACACACACACACACACACACTCACAGTTCACGTGTCTCACCCTGTTGGCGTCGACGTGATGTAGCCTGTAGGCGTCTCCAGTGCTCTCATTGATGAGGTCAAACTGGTGTTTGTAGGCCACACAGATCATATTGTCGTTTTCACCCGTCGGTCCGTCGACCAGCGCCATCACCACCGGAGGGTCACACAGACAGATCTCCTGATGGACGCAGGGAACATGATGACCTCAGAGATCCAACACGTGTTCAATAAAATAAACACCTTCTGTATAAATACAGGAGACAGACAGACAGAGACAGACAGACAGACAGACAGAGACAGACAGACGTCGGTTGTACCCGTATGTACTGAAACTCGTCCACTGGTGAGTCGGTTCCCGCGGCGACGGCACTGAATCCTTCAAAACGTGGATGTTTCCTGGTGATGAGGAGGAGTTTGTTCCTGATGGCTGCTACTATCCTCAGCTCGGAGCCGTGGTGGGTGTTGATGGAGTACAAATGACAGCCTGGGACAGAGGGTGGGGGGAGACAGGAAGTACATGGTTGACTACATGGGACACGTGTTGTTGCTGTAGGAGCTGTTCTCTGGCATCGACCCACACATCAATGCTTCCACAGCTGACGGGTCAAACGCTGACTATTTGTTCTGTAACAGTGACTTTCATTAAGGTCACTTCTCCTCCTTAAACCTAATTAAATCATAGTTTTCACTCATTGAATTTAAATTAAATGTCGAGCAGCGTTTGATTATTATAATATAGATCATTGAATGTAGCAGTTTGTTTTATTTTTCAGGTTTGTATAAAGTATCTGTTTTAACTGAACTGAACCGATTCAACACAGTCTTCATTATAATAAGTATCTGAGGAGGTGGACAGATTGATGACACTGTCTGTATGGATGCTACAGCTTAGCTTAGCTTAGCTTAGCACAGAACGTAACCTGACAGTTTAATCTTCAGGGGTGAGAGTCGTTGGCGTCACAACGTGATTCAGAGATCTTGATTTAATTAAATGAAATATGGAGAGAAATACGTTGTTTTGTGGCTCGTAGTCCCCGTGAGCTGTGAGCCAAACCGTTGACTTGTGTCTTCTGTTTATTTTGGGATGAGACTCAAATCAAGTGAGTAGAAGATCTGATTAAGTCATTTAGTCCCTGATCCTCATTATAAACGTGTAGAAGAGGAATCTGTAAAGAACTTGACAACTTTCAGTCTTAAATTAAACTGGGTCAAATCAGATTTTTGCAGATTATAGTAAGTTTGTGTCGTTGCATACCTTTAGTTTTCTCCAGTTTATTTTCTCGACTGTCACACTTCCCTCTGACGAGCTGCCTCTCCTCCAGGCCTCTCTTGAGCGTGCTTAGCCTGAACACATATAACCGAGCATCTTTTCCTGCAACAGAACAAAAATAAAAAGATGTTTTCTGCTTCACACCGAGGTTACTCTTAATTTACCGTCTCTTTCTGAGCATCCTCCCACGGCCAGACAAACAGTCGCTGGAGGATTTACCAGAAGGCTTCTTCTTAAGGTTTGTGCTCTCTGAAGCTTTATCAAAGCCCACACACAGTCATGACAAACGTTTCCACCGCCATCACGTAATCACTATCAAACCCCAGTCAGCCCTGTCAGTTTGTCAATATTAGGTTTAACTAATCATCTGCAGGGTAATTAATGACAAGGAGCAAACACGAGACCAACGGCGGCTTCTACGTGCACACCAACTTCTTCTGCTTCCTGTGCTTTTTATTCTGTCTGTCTGTCTGTCTGTAAACCCATCTGTTGTTCAAAGCTCTCTGCACACACACACACACACACACACACACATACCACCTCAACAGGGACTGGTTCTCTATAGGTCAGCATCCTTAGATCACAGCTAGTGATCAATGTGATCATTGAAGCGATGGAGGTGGAAAGGGTAAGTAGGTGCTGAACAACTCAGAGAGAGATGGAGGAGATGAAATAGAGAGAGAGGAACAGAAATAATGTGCTGTAAACACTGTTTTGCTGCAAAAATACAGAGAATGAGGTCACGATGAAGGAGGAGGTGTTAGATGTAAGGAGGTGTTAGTGTTAGGAGGTGTTAGTGTTAGGAGGTGTTAGTGTTAGGAGGTGTTAGTGTTAGGAGGTGTTAGTGTTAGGAGGTGTTAGTGTTAGGAGGTGTTAGTGTTAGGAGGTGTTAGTGTTAGGAGGTGTTAGTGTTAGGAGGTGTTAGTGTTAGGAGGTGTTAGTGTTAGGAGGTGTTAGTGTTAGGAGGTGTTAGTGTTAGGAGGTGTTAGTGTTAGGAGGTGTTAGTGTTAGGGAGTGTTAGTGTTAGGAGGTGTTAGTGTTAGGAGGTGTTAGTGTTAGGGAGGTGTTAGTGTTAGGAGGTGTTAGTGTTAGGAGGTGTTAGTGTTAGGAGGTGTTAGTGTTAGGAGGTGTTAGTGTTAGGAGGTGTTAGTGTTAGGAGGTGTTAGTGTTAGGGAGGTGTTAGTGTTAGGAGGTGAGTGTTAGGAGGTGTTAGGAGGTGTTAGTGTAGGGAGGTGTTAGTGTTAGGAGGTGTTAGTGTTAGGAGGTGTTAGTGTTAGGAGGTGTTAGTGTTAGGAGGTGTTAGTGTTAGGAGGTGTTAGTGTTAGGAGGTGTTAGTGTTAGGAGGTGTTAGTGTTAGGAGGTGTTAGTGTTAGGAGGTGTTAGTGTTAGGAGGTGTTAGTGTTAGGAGGTGTTAGTGTTAGGAGGTGTTAGTGTTAGGAGGTGTTAGTGTTAGGAGGTGTTAGTGTTAGGAGGTGTTAGTGTTAGGAGGTGTTAGTGTTAGGAGGTGTTAGTGTTAGGAGGTGTTAGTGTTAGGAGGTGTTAGTGTTAGGAGGTGTTAGTGTTAGGAGGTGTTAGTGTTAGGAGGTGTTAGTGTTAGGAGGTGTTAGTGTTAGGAGGTGTTAGTGTTAGGAGGTGTTAGTGTTAGGAGGTGTTAGTGTTAGGAGGTGTTAGTGTTAAGGAGGTGTTAGTGTTAGGAGGTGTTAGTGTTAGGAGGTGTTAGTGTTAGGAGGTGTTAGTGTTAGGAGGTGTTAGGAGGTGTTAGGAGGTGTTAGTGTTAGGAGGTGTTAGTGTTAGGAGGTGTTAGTGTTAGGAGGTGTTAGTGTTAGGAGGTGTTAGTGTTAGGAGGTGTTAGTGTTAGGAGGTGTTAGTGTTAGGAGGTGTTAGGAGGTGTTAGTGTTAGGAGGTGTTAGTGTTAGGAGGTGTTAGTGTTAGGAGGTGTTAGTGTTAGGAGGTGTTAGTGTTAGGAGGTGTTAGTGTTAGGAGGTGTTAGTGTTAGGAGGTGTTAGTGTTAGGAGGTGTTAGTGTTAGGAGGTGGTGTTAGGAGGTGTTAGTGTTAGGAGGTGTTAGGAGGTGTTAGGGTGTTAGGAGGTGTTAGGAGGTGTTAGTGTTAGGAGGTGTTAGTGTTAGGAGGTGTTAGTGTTAGGAGGTGTTAGTGTTAGGAGGTGTTAGTGTTAGGAGGTGTTAGTGTTAGGAGGTGTTAGTGTTAGGAGGTGTTAGGAGGTGTTAGGGTGTTAGGAGGTGTCAGGAGGTGTTAGTGTTAGGAGGTGTTAGTGTTAGGAGGTGTTAGGAGGTGTTAGTGTTAGGAGGTGTTAGTGTTAGGAGGTGTTAGGTGGTGTTAGGAGGTGGTGTTAGGAGGTGTTAGTGTTAGGAGGTGTTAGTGTTAGGAGGTGTTAGGGTGTTAGGAGGTGTTAGTGTTAGGAGGTGTTAGTGTTAGGAGGTGTTAGGAGGTGTTAGTGTTAGGAGGTGTTAGGAGGTGTTAGGAGGTGTTAGTGTTAGGAGGTGTTAGGAGGTGTTAGGAGTTGGAGGTGTTAGGAGGTGTTAGGAGGTGTTAGGAGGTGTTAGGAGGAGTTGTTAGGTGTTAGGAGGTGTTAGTGTTAGGAGGTGTTAGGGTGTTAGGAGGTGTTAGGAGGTGTTAGTGTTAGGAGGTGTTAGGAGGTGTTAGTGTTAGGAGGTGTTAGGAGGTGTTAGTGTTAGGAGGTGTTAGGAGGTGTTAGTGTTAGGAGGTGTTAGGAGGTGTTAGGAGGTGTTAGGAGGTGTTAGGAGGTGTTAGTGTTAGGAGGTGTTAGGAGGTGTTAGTGTTAGGAGGTGTTAGTGTTAGGAGGTGTTAGGAGGTGTTAAGCGGAGCTGTGTCCTCCTACTGTTTTGCAGTTGAAACTCACCTTTATCAGCTCTGGTGATGAGCAGGTCCTGAGGCTCGAGAACGTGCATCTGCTTCACCACCATAGTTTTATCAAACACCTGCACCGGAGGAAGAGTCGGCATCTCTGAAACACGGAGAATTCATCAGATTAAAAAGATGGGAACCGTTGAGTCTGAGTAAATATACATAAACCAGAAACACACTCGTCTGCATAAGAATCAGGAGTATTGATCGCGTGTCACTCACCAGCGTTGGCTGAAGTTGGATCGGGGCCTGAAACGTGGACAACATCGTTATGATCATCATTAGCTGTTGGCCTTGGCTTTCTGCTGAGCGCAGTATTGAATGGGATATGGATGGGTGGCTTTATTTTAGAGGACAAGGGAGATATGGATTAGGATGACCTCACCGTCCAGGAGCATGACGCCCGCCGTGTCGGTGGCAGCCAGCAGAGACTGACCCCACGAGTCGGAGCACACGATCTCGTAGGGGAAAGTGCTGCAAAACGACTGGGACTCCCATGGCTGTGACGCGGAAACATGAAGGAGAATCAAATGTTAAACATGAAATATAAAATATTATAAATATGAATATAAAGTCAGGACAACACATTCACTGTTAACGTTGATAAAAAACAAAGACACTAACTGATATGTTGTTGTTTGATTCTATTATAGCAGAAAACTGGTTTGTAAATATTTGAAATATGAAACTGATTTTTATGTGTAAACAGTTTCAAGACCAAATGAGTCAGAGACAAACCTCTTTTCTACACAGTCCTGTGGTAACGAGGCTGGTGGGAGCGTCTCCTCTCACGATGGTTTTCAGCTTCAGAGCCTGAAGACGACAACACAACACGTATGATGACGCACACGTGATCTGTCGCTTCAACACAGAGCTGGACTCTTCTCTTCAACGTTAAAGCTCAAATATTAAAATGTTAAAACAGCGACAAGCTCATGAATCACAACTTACGTCTCAAAGTAGAAAGTGACGCTATGACTTAAAACATAAAAACGTCACAGGATCAATGTGATTCCTCGACAGCTTCAGTAATAAAGTAGGAAAGAAAATGTTTTTGAATAGTTTTGTTTTTTTTAGTGAATAATTAGATGATGATTATTAGATGAGAGGAACCACCAGCTCTTCTAGTTTCAGTTCATCGTGTTTTAGATGATTGTTGTACATTTTTCATTCAAACTGTATTTTATTGAGTCAGTACTTTACTTTCTTTCTACCTCTGACTGTTCGAGCAGCATGAGCCACTTTAGTCTTCACACCTACATCTAATGCTGCTGCTGAAAATAAACAACGTGCTTCGATAATGTCTGAATCAGACTTTTCACATCGTAAATCAGATCATGTTGCATGTGACAGTGATTTATGAAGCTAATATTCATCACTAATATTCGAAGCTTCTCCTCGTCTCCGTGTTTATTTCAATTGGTCGTGATAAATAAAAGGTGCAGTTACTTCAACATTCAAACACAAACCAGGTACAAACGTTCAGTCAGGAACCGTCTGACCAGAGCGACAGTTTCCAGTCCGAGCTGCCGTCAGCGTCTCGATTTACATATCCGCATAAACAGACAGTCTGGAGATAATCAAATCAATAGTGACCAGTGGCTCGGCAGCAGCTCGTACTTTAGCATCCTTCTAATATGAGAGAAAATAAACTCTGAGTGATCAGGCGTCCGTGAGGATGTGAAATCACAGCGAATAACGTTGCTCTGAACACACACAGTCAGTTTATTTGAAGACAAACGCCTTGTCTCCACAAAAATGGATAATCAATGAGTCGACACGTCTACCTTCCTTTGTTTTCATGCTTTAGAGCACAAAGTGTCGATGCCTCGGCTTTGTGTTTACAAGCCGAGAGCGACAGAAACAAGAGGAACACGGTGGAAAACATGAGCAAAATGAAGACGACAAACGTTTGAAACAGAAGAGACAGAATCACTTTAGCGGCATCAACACGTGTCTTCAGGACTCGTTCAGCACAGTTTCATCTGCATGTGAGACATCTACACAGATCCAGTTCAGATTCAGAGACTCGGTTCCTGTGTAATTATAACTGCTCCATCAGAATCCAGAGCAGAGGTGAAGTGGTGGTTACGTCAGCCTGGACTGTGTTTCATCATCGTCTCTGTGACGTCTGTCACAGTTACAGCTGCTGAACGACTTCACCTCTGAACAAAGACTCAGCTGTGATGCATCAACGAGTTTTCACTTCAAGTCTGTAGCTTCTCCTGAAAACACAGTTTCTCTAGTGTGTGAAAGATCCATGACTGTGTGTAAATCTACTGTAAACTAAATAAAATGAAATAAATCTACTGTAAATGTGATTTATTTCAGCCTGAACTAGAAATATATAAAAACATGTTCTGAAGTGTCCTCAACGATAGAAACTGATGAAAACGTGATTAAACATTAACATTTCTGCTCTTTTTTATTATTAAAATGTCAAATAATATGAGGAACAAATGTAACAGTTAGTTTTTCTTTTGTTGTCGTCTGATTTTCATCATCTCAGGTAAATGTTCTGACACGAGACGATCGGATGAGAAACGATCTGAATAAATGATCCTCAGTTATTGTCTCAACCAACCGGCAGCAGAGAAACAAACAGGCTGCTCTACTTTCACCTGCAGTGAACGAGATTAATTTGGGTTTAAAACACAAGCTCCAGTTAAAAGATTAAAGATTATGTAGAATTCGTGTTACACAGGTTTATAATTCTACTCTGTTCAACTATAATTTATATCACGTGTTTCATTAACTAATTATTTTTTTTGTTCTTGTAGTTTTGATCTATTTCATTTTGTTCATTTAGAAAATAATTAGTTTTCTGACTAATTCATTAAACTTAGGTGCTGAATTATATTGATAATATGAGAGGTATCGAGTCTTTCCAGGTGGGATCACGTCAGTGTTTCTACAGCGATCAGCTTGTTTCGTGTTCATCGGTGTTTGTGCCTGTGTTTTCCTTTCATACCTGTCCTATTCTGACAAACTCGGCCTGACGAGCTTCTTCCTTCTTCCGCGCCGACTTTGGAGACTCAGGCAGCACGTCGCTGAACGACCGTCGGTTTAACATGTTCTGGGGAGAAAAAGGAACCTAAAGATGGCAAACCAACAGACAACATGATGCACACACACACACACACACACACACACACACACATGGAGGAGGAAAGAGAAAAGGGTCTTAGCGACCGACCCTGACCCGTCAGAAGAGCAGCAGAAACCGTCAGAATAAAATCGTTTTAGGTGCATCAGAGGAAGGTGGAGGAGGGGACAAGAGAAATAAGAACAAAAGTGATGTGAGGAGACAAAGCCCCGCTGAGAAAGTCAGCATTGCAGCAGTATCCTGTCGTTGTGGTGCAGTATGCAGAGGCAGACCAGGGCTGCAGTGGACTACAGCAGACACAGCTCAGCAGTGACGAGGAGAGCGATGCAAAAAACTACGTCCACACAAAACTACATCCACACAAAACTGCATCCACACAAAACTACATCCATCCAGGACTGGAGGAGAGCTGAGTCGTATGAAGGTGGAGGTCATGAGGGATGAGGACCGTAAATCATGAGGTGGAGGTGATGAGGTGTAGGTCATGAAGACTGTGGGTCATGAGGACCGTAGGTCAGAGATGGAGCCGTACCTTGTGCAGGTCGGGCATGAGGTCTTGGTAGAGCGAGCGGATCAACATGTCGAGGGTCCGCTGACGCTTCTGGGCAAACGTTGGCGTCTCCAGTGTGGCTTTCTCTCCATTGATTACTGACACAGACCAAGAGATATGAGTTCATATTAATTATCAACCACATTTATTGTTTCTACTTCTATAAAAACTACACTTCTATGTGTTTTGGTTCTTACATTTGACTAATAAAAAGTCCCTGAATTCTTGGTGATCAGTAAACACAGGAGGAGACGGGAGAGGAGGTCCAAACAGAGGGACGCTCTCCTCAGAGAAAATCTTCAACCTGGTGAAGAAAAACAAGATGTTTAACATCTTTTATTACATTTATGATAGATGAAACATGGACAATGCTCACCTGTAACTGTCATTCTGGCTATTATACCTAACTAAAGCAAAAATATCTGGAAGTGAAAGTAAAGGAAACACCAACTTTATTTCACGTTTCTTCACATGAGACTCAGTCATTGATGGTGCAAAGGATACGGGTGAAATGTGATCGGATCATTGATGGTTTGAAGGACGATGAAGCGTCGTCTCCCTCCTGGAAAACTATGGTGACGATGTCGTTTCCAATGTGCCTCTTTCTTTCCACCTGAGAGAGAAAACAACAACCTCTGGTCATGTGACAGGAAGTGTCTGAGTGATGTTATGTTCACTAAGAGAAACTCTGGACACATCGTGACTCAAACCAGCTGTTACGTGATTAAATCAACAAACACTTTAGTGTTTCTACATCCAGAAGTTCAGAGATAATGATATAACGTTTTATGCAAATTGCAACAATCGGGAGCATAAAGTGCTTTTAAGTATCGTAATTACGTCTCTGGGTCGTTAGTCACAGCCGCTGCTGGCGATTGTGTTGATAAGTGACCAAACCAGAGAAACGAGATCCCACTTGTTTTCAAACCAAAGACTTTCACCTGTTCACATGAACAACAATCTTCCGTTCAGCTGCTAAATGTTTTATATTAGTTTGTCTTTTAATGTAACGACCTCATGTAACTTCTGTGATCGACCATAAAACCTTGTTAACGCTGCGAAGAACTGAATGAAACTATAGTTAGTAGCTATAGTTACCAGGGTGTGATTGATCTCTGCGGGTTCATCTATAAATCATCAGTTACACGTCACATTTCATCATTTCATCCTTTGATAAGGTGATGACAACGATTCTAGAAACTTTTAACTGAATCACTAAGTTCAACTGATGACGACTGAAAACGTTGAGGCTCCAGTTCCTGTTTCATTAGTTTGTTTTAGTTTCTATTTTTCTGTTTTTCTTCTCCTCCCAGTCATCCTCCATCTTGTCAGGCATAATTTGATCTATTTTGAATCAGTATCTAATAAAACCTGATTCACATTAAATCTGTTGTTGATGTTCATGTTCTCAGAGGATGAACCTTAACGTTTTTAGCCACTTCTTTATATTCCTGCTCCTCAGAGGACAAACTCTTTCCTCTGAGTTTACATCAGCTTCACTACAACAATCTGCTCCAAAGAAGACAAAAGATTTTGATTTCAACACATTTCCTCTCCTCTTTTCCTCCGACTTCACACTACACATTTTGTTCTTTACATCCAACACTTTTGAACAGATGTGGATGAAAATAACACAACAACTTTACACTGATTATCAATGAACTGACTCTGCAGAGAGACTCTGGTGTGAAACTGCATCATGTGACAGACCAAGATCTTCAGTCAGACTCTTCCTCATTATTGACAGACAGCGTCGTTTTTTGATCTGACAGAGAAATCAACTTATGTGTCAGATCTGCTGAGGTGAAGTGCTTTGAAATCACACTCAGTAATGTTGGCATCACCCAACAAAACCCACTACACTAAAGCAACAACGTCTTTTTCCTCCTAATGTGACCAGACTCTGCCACGTTGGCCGTCATTGTCCGCTGTCTCAGACCTGAGGTCAGTTTCTGAAACATCAGTGTTTTTGAGCCGATTGATGGAGAAGTCAAAGGTTCAAGATGACAGAGAGAGAAGAAGAGCAGATGACAAGTGAAGAAAGAGTCTGACCAAACGTGACACGATGAGTTCATCAGACCTTCAGACCTTTTCTCTATCAGCTGAATAACCACTGAACGACAGCAGCTCAGGATAAAAGTTAACGTCAGCATCACACTGAGAGTCAGAACATGTTGACTTTTTAGCGTAGTTCATTATTCTGGTCTGAATCTATCAGTTAAAACCTCTATCAGGTAACGATCAGAGATCGGATGTTAGATCACAGCAGCACCAGGAAACGACGTCCGTCCCTGATAGTTGTTGTTCTGTTGTTGTAGAGAAACTGATCAGTGATCAGTAACAACATGAAGAAGCTCATGTTGTTAAAAACTAAACGTGAACTCAGACGTGCAGCTGCTCGTTCACCAACCTGCTGCTTGTTCTCTTTTGAGTACGGCAACATGGTGGAGACGTGGAACATGAGCTCATGGCCCTGATACACCGTGTAGATGGACTTGATTCCTGTAGTATCGTCTGCAGGTGAGAGGAAACACAAACAGTTATTTCACTGCGTATTGTAAAGTTTCACATGCTTTTATAGTGAGCGATGGTCGTCTCTCACTCTTGGTGTCCAGCCCGCCGCGGTAACCTGCCCATCCCTGCAGCGTTATCGAGTCACCCAACAGATTGAGAAACTTTTCAAAGCTCTCGCTCCCCGTCTCTGAAACACACACACAACTTCTGACTCAGCAGAAATCTTCCCAAAATACTGACATCAGGAAAAATACATTTATTTTCCTCAGTGTTGTCTTTGTGCTAAACTAAACCAACCCTTCCTGGCGGTAGCTTCACAATGAGCAGACACATATAAGACTCTGACTCTTGACAAAACAGTGGAAAACCACATTTCACAAAATATCAAGCAATTCCTTTAAAAGCTTCGGACAATGACAAGAAGTCGAGTAGAGAAAGATTTACCGTTGCTAAACATCTCGTCGTCTGTGAGCTGGCCGTCTTTGGCGTACAGGACACCAAACTTAAAGTTGACAGACCCCTGAAAACATGATAGTTAGTTAGAAACTAGACATCTAATATTAACTATTGACAGACACTGATAATAACCAGTCTTTGCTAATTAACCAACATGAAGACAAACTAAACAACGTGACTTTAATGTGTTTTTATATTGGAAAGTAACGATGACCAACGTTAGGAAGAATGACTGTGATTTCTGGAAATGTAAGGTGATATTAGACATCTGATCTGATATAATATGTGTGTGACTGGAATGTTACACCAAAGAAAACTGACAAAGTCTCTAACGTTGAAAACAAATCCCACATAGCAACAAAAAAAGACAAATAATCAGTGAAAGGTATCATCTCATACCTCCTGTTCCTCCAGCACCAGCAGGTCCTGTGAGAGAAGACACGACTATTATCACTGACTAACGCTGAGGGTGGAGGTGACACCGCCTCAGGATGAGCAGAGACTCGGTGGCTCCTGACATAAATGCAGCGGTGTTACTTTTCATTAAGAGGACTGATACTCACCTTCTGAATCTCCGGGTTGAGGATCTCCCTGGGGCCTTTCTCAAACCTGTCCATGTTCATTGCACTGGGAATAAAGACAGGAAGAGGAAGCAGTGATGAGAAAAGATAACAGGGTGTTTAGGATTAATGGAGGACAAATAGCTGGAGGAGTCACACATAAAAAGAGACCTGATCGAGGGGATTTCTCGTCCTACTTGTACCATTTGTACTTATTCAGAGTTGAGTGGAGATGCTCAGCCGGAGGAACGTTTAATCTCCAGACTCCTGTTTCATGCATCTCATTAAATTACAGTCCAATCTCTACTGAAACCTGCAGCGCTGCCAGAGTCAGAGGTTTTTATTCAATATAATTGTTTGGGGGAATGAAACGTTTTCTCTGGAAAAATCTAGAAAAGGTTCAACTCCAGAAGAGATGATTTGGTCTAGAATCACTCACCGGGTTGTTGGATTTATTCACATATATTCATCATCAATTCATATTCATATTCAATGTTCTGCATCTCATAACAATAATATGTAAAAACATATGATGAACAAATATAATCTGGACCTTAATAAGCCTGAATCATCCTGGATCCAGTTTCAGGAGCTCTGCAGCCACTGAATCTCTGACTGAACCTTTCATTCATGATCTTGGTTGTTAGTTAGTTTCCATGGCAGCTCAACATCACATCCTCAAAGAAGACTCACTGACATTAAGGTCTGGATGGTGCAGACGAAATGAATCGATTAAATGAAGATAAACTTCACTAAATCGTGACTAAAGTTGACGACCGGAGGAACAAACAGACCAGTTCCTTGTTCGTGTGATGAGTTCATCTTCATTAAGTGGAAACATTCAGTGAATCTTTCTACTTATGGTTTCAGTTCATGTTTCAACCAGTAATGAATCATTGACAGAAAGTGAATAACGTCTCACCTGAGGATGGACTTGACTGACAGTGTTTTGGTCGGACTGTACGGGAGACTGATCTTCAACGTGCCCTGAACAAACCAGAACCACATCAGAGATGATCAACTGTCTCAAACATACAAACCTGCTACGTTCATTCACTGTTCTCTCCATCACCACCTCCCCACGGAGGAAACGCAGTCTGAGCTCATCACAGGATAATTACAGAGAACCACATTAAACCAGAGAAGTTGAAGCCAAACAAAGTTGTTCTGTTCAACAACAACAACAACATCCTGTGCCAGTCAGAGACAGAAAGAAACAAGACAAATCAATGCATCAGGCAGCGGAGGTGCTCCGCTCTAATCAGCTTGTCAGGACAAAATTAGATCCAAGATATCTTGGTCATGAAGCTGAGTCACCATAGACACACACACACACACACACACACACACACACACAGAGTGACTCAACTGGAGTAGCAGAGTTTCATGTCGTCTCATATTAAATCAGAGTAAAGAGACGAACCACATCTCTGACTGTTCAACATTAATGTGTCTCAGTGTAGAAAAAAAGGTTCAGATGTTGAAGAAAATAAGTGACGTAATAAAATAAAGTCTTAAGAGTTAACTGGTGTTTGTAAATCCAGAGTCTGGTCATGTCTCAGATGAATATGTTGTTTGAGACTTTTCTCCACTAACCCAATATTTCATTAAGTGATGTTTTCTCTTTTTATTGATCAACTATGATCATCTCGTCACAGAAGTCGTCATAACACTGAACCAGTGTTTTTATATTTTGAATATATTCTATTGATTATGACTTGTCACTTTTTTGTGATGGCGTCCTGGTGGTTTCCTGCAAAACAAACCTGAGACCTGAACATGGAGCCACAGGGACGCATCTGGTTCTCACACTGTGACTTGTGTTGCAGTGTTATGTTGTTTTAGTTTTAGTGAAAGGACCAGAGAGTGTTTCCTCCACCAGTCTCTGACGTGACAGATGTCGGACTGACCGTCTTCCTCCAAAGGATGGCTCGGTACTGAGGGACCCGCTGGTTGTTCTGGTCCGAGAGGACGACCGACAGGTAGAAGGGATTCTTCTCTGCATCTGTACCGACGTAGTTCTGGTGAACTGAAGGAGACACAGACACGTTAAACATTCAACCAGAGTGTTACTTATTTAATGTTTCTGTTTTCTTTATAAAGACCAGTTTATATCCTCTCTGACCATAGTGTCTTTCTCTACCGTCTCGTCCTCCTTTCTCAACCTTTCTCTCGTTATTTTCTACCTCCCTTTCATTTACTACCCAGCTCCATTGCTGCTTTTCTGTGTGATACAGGCTCAGACAAAGACCTGCTAACAAAACCGCAGCAGAGTCGCACATTCATGCGTCTGCCTGTGTGGTTGACAGGGCAACATCTTCAGACACAAATGCTGAACAGACCTGCAAACCCAATTAGATACAGGAGCTGTGCCTGCTTTGCTGTCCCTTCTTTGTCCTTGTCTAATTCTCTCACTTTTGGTTTCCAGCTCTGTTTATTCTCCATTAGCCGGTTTTATGCTTCAGGAAAGCAATGACTTTACAAGGTTGTGCTGTATTTATGAAGCCAACTCCAGCTTTTTCTCTGTGGGAGTAAAAAGAAAATACAAAGTGTCTTCATACTTAAAGCGACGCTGTTTTATTTCTCTCCACATAATCACGAGAGACATTGAGGTTTGTAGCCGTTGAACCGGGACAGGAAACGCTCGTGTTAGCAACCGGCTGAGACGTGTCGTGTTGTACGATGCAGCTCTGCTCAGGCTGTGAGACACAGATGGCTCAGCCGCCGTCCAAAACAGGTCGAGCCAAGTTTCTGGAGACGTGGCTCATTTTTAAACCGAAGCACGATTACAACACGACCCGAGAGGAGACAATGTATTTCTTTTCTCCTCGTTGTCTGACTTCTCGCTGTCTTAACCTTCCCTCACAATTATCTCCATCCATCTCTGGCTCTGTCCTTTATCTCAACCTTTCAGCTGACAACCATCTTTTGTTGCACAACTTGCTGCGCCACCTCCACCGCGAGGCTGAGAACAGGAAGAGTGTTAATGAGGACGAGGGTCAGAGAGGTGAAGGAAGAGGCCACTAATTCTCATTCTTTTACTTTAATGACGCTCTTCGTTTTTCTGGGCTCATTTCAGAAGCAGCAGTCCGATCTCAAACTTGTTATGTGTCTGCCGAGGCTGCGTGTCCTCCGTGGGCTTCCTCCCTCGGTGGTGTGAGGGATTATAGAGTCGTTGAGACTCAGTGGGGAAGTGGTTGGATGCTAACAAGCTCTGGCCTTGAATGAAGAACAGAGCAGAGCGAGGACGAGGGAGGCTGAGTTCATAAGACAAAAACATTGAGTGGACCAGGGAACAAGTTCGCACGTGTTTCAATTCTGACGCATCTGACGGCAGCGTCACAAGGTGTCTCTGTCTCACCCCATCCCTGTCTCACCCCATCTCTGTCTCACCCCATCCCTGTCTCACCCCATCTGTCTCACCCCATCTCTGTCTCACCCCATCCCTGTCTCACCCCATCTCTGTCTCACCCCATCCCTGTCTCACCCCATCCCTGTCTCACCCCATCCCTGTCTCACCCCATCCCTGTCTCATCTCTGTCTCACCCCATCCCTGTCTCACCCCATCCCTGTCTCACCCCATCTCTGTCTCACCCCATCTCTGTCTCACCCCATCCCTGTCTCACCCCATCCCTGTCTCACCCCCCCGACTTCCCTCTCTAACAGAAGAACATCACTGACCTTTTCCCAGGAAGTATTTAAAGAACCATCTGGTGTGATACTCTGGATTCTCCAAATGGACGTCGGTTCTCCTCCAGGTTCCTGGAGTGTAGTCCGAAGTCTGGAAATAATCAAATTCACATAAAGTTCTGAGTTGATACATGAAGATTCATAGTACGATGATAATATTAATAATAAACCACTGATCTTTGATAACAACAACAACATCGTGTCTTCTTTTCAACGTTAATTAGTCGAATATAAAGATGAAATAATATATTGTTGCTTTATTCTATTAACATTCATTCATTACCTGTTTATACACTTGACTCTCCTTACAGGAGAATTTAAACTCACATTAATAAATAAAATAATATAATATGATATAAACTGAACATCAAGAACTGAAAACTACTGTGACGACTTTTTGTTTGTGACCAGATGTGACATGATTCTCATGTTGGGAACGACTCTAATAAGACTATAATATGATATAATATGATATAAATAACACATTCAGACTGTAAAAAACAAAACAAACAGTTTGACCAGTTCCTCCGTGTGTCAACGTGTCTAAACCTCCGTGTGCTAACAGATGGAGACTGGGACCACACGGCCCCGGGTTCAAACACAGGGACTTGGAGAAAGACCGGACCCTGGATAAGTCTAACCCTACCCCCACCATTTCATCTGTGAGAAGGAAACTCTCACAAAAACCACATAATAATAAAAAAAAAATCCTGAGAGGAAACACAGTGAGGCGTTAACGTGGACTCAGTGAAACACAAACTGATCACAACTGCAAGAAAATCACTGTGGCCTCAGACATCTTATAAATTCTTAATTGCTTCACTGGATCTAATTTACTGTACGTCTGTTGTACCAATTCACAAAAACCTCATCAGCATCATTCAGCATCATTTAGGGTTTAAACAGAGCTGCTCGTCAACTGTGGTCACTGAGGATGAGATCAGTGTGTTTATACACAACCAGGATTTTATACTACGTTACGATACCAACCTCATCCGATGAACCATTCTCCACCCTGAAGCGTCCTGCCCTCTGAATAGCCCCGTCTGCATCACTGGAGATCAGCTGAGACAGAGAAAAGACAGAGAGACATGTTTAAAATTAGACTCATGACACACGATGACTGGTGGCAGACAGAAACAATCAGGTCATAAATACATTAGAGATGGAGAATCATCACGGACAGAAAAGGAACCATCACGAACCAGAGGAACCAATCATCAGAAGAGGAACCATCGCAGACACATCACATCCGTGTGACAGCGGCTCCACAAACACACATGTCCACAAACACATGTGTCCTGTTGTGTGTCCATGTGGATTAATTACATCTACACACTTTAATCGTCAATAATTACTCTGCACTGTTTCATGATTCATCTCCTTTTGCTGTAAAGATCCTTTTTATGTTCTTGTTTCATCTGCCACCCTCTTCTTATCGCTCCAATTATCTGTGTCTTGCTGACTCACCTCTCTCTACGACGCCGTCAGAGAGGAGACATTACGGAGCAAAATGTGACGTTAGAGATGGGATCACGGTGAGAGAGGCCAAGTGAAGAGAAACACAAAGTTTCGTGTGGAAGAACATTCGACGTAGAAACAGAAATGAAGGACGCGTGTTTCCTCAAACTATCTGACGGGAGAATTCAACTTCAACCACAACTGTTCCTCATATAAACACTGTGCTGGGACACGTTAGCGTTAGCAGGCAGTTCACCACTTCACCATTCAGGTCTTTACATTTATCTACACATAAAACCACAAAAGATGCAAAAGCTAACATCTCTTGGTTTTACTGAAGCATCCTAACTTAGCTTAGCATGTCTGCTAACACTGCCTTATTTCACTTACTTTTATGTATCAAAGGTTTTCTCTGTTTGGAAAAATGAAATGTTTGTTTGGGATAAAATACAGTTGAAATTAACAGCTTCACTCTGAGTAAATATTTCTTTATAATGGGAGGAAACATCACATCACTGAATCATCACAAAGTGTCAAATCTGCTTTAATTTCCACAAAAGCAGAACTTGAATTAAGTAAAGAAACAAGATGAATTGAGTGGTTTGGTCCCAGATGTTTATCAGACGAAAGATTTTGTAAATAAAACACCAAACTGCTCCTTCACTGGACGATTTAGACACAAATCACACTTTAAAAGCAAAGAGCCTAATTAAAGTCAGATCAACATCTGAATGAAACAGTCGAACATGTAACGTATATTAATGAGTCTGTGCTGACTGATTGACCATCTTCCTCTCGTCCTCAGACACATTAACACAAACCCCTTCAATCTGCTCCTCTTCACATCCTCATTTCCTTTTTAACCTCAACACGAGGTGCTGAGTGATGTGATGTTGCCAGGCAACCAGGAGTCCTCCCCTCCTCCATACCTGCTCTTTTTCTTTCCTCTCTCTCATCGCTGCCCTCTGCTCTTTGACGTCTTGACTTCTTCTCTGTTTTTTATTGTATCCCCTCACAGACGAAGGTCTCTGTTTCCTCGGTGTGTGAATCAGTGAATCCCACTGATTCACAACTGAAATAGAAACCTGGAGGCGCCGGGATCTTGATTTAGTTCATAAAACATTAGACAGTAGCGACGTCTGTCAAAGATAATAAATTCACATCTAAATATGTTAATTTTCTTTAAATTCTAACAAAAATGACTCAAACGAGCAACAATTGATTTTTCTAGTGACAGACTAATCAATGAATAGATTTATTGATCAGACTTTTAAAGAACCTCGCGTGTTTGTTTGAGCTCATCCTGATATAACCTGGATCAACCTTCAGTCAGGTTTGGAGAAACAAGCTAAGCTAACAAGCTAATGATAGTTGACGTGTTAAAACTGTATCAATGTTTCTGATATTTAAACTGATCAATCGGTGAAACCATGAACTGAACAACCACGTTTATAAGCAGCTGTAGTTTGAAGGAAACCAGGTCACGTGTGTTGATGTAAACACACCAGATGAAACTGATGATGATAGAGTTGATCAGTGAGGACAGTCGGTGTCTTCACTTCATGTCACCTCCATTAAACACTCCTGAGGATAAACGTCGAGCGTTTTTCACTCTGAATAAAATCATCGATAACTGTCACAGCGACTGCAATGAAATCTGATCTTCACTTGTGCTGCTGGAGAATTAGACGTATTTCATTGCTCCGGTGGTGACACATTAGAAGACCTTCATAGTTTAATGTTTAAAGTTTAATTAATTATCTCATTCACGTGAAGGAAATCACTGCTGTGTTGAACTTTAACACCTTTTAGACAGAAATGATTCAACAGCAGTTTCTGGTTCTTCTCCTCATTCATCGTTGTCACTTAATAACTTTTCAGATCAACACTTTCTCCTGCTCTTCAGTAACTACATCAACTCATCTCTTACAAATGATCTAATCAATACCTGAAACATACGACGGCTAATGTAACTGTTTTCTACCATGTTGTCAAATCTAAACCTGGACAGACTTTAACCTGCTCTCCACTGTTCCTCTCATTGTTTTCTGGATGTTTGGCTGGAAAATATTAGAAAACATGAAAAAAGTTCAAAGTGATTCTTCTTCTGCCTTGTTTCATCAGACCGATTCTTAGAAACATAAAGATGGTTGATCCTCAAACAACAAGCTGTTATTTTTCACAATAACCTAAATAATTTATGTATCAATACAACAGCTGCTGATTTCAACTAATCAAAGTGTTTGAATGTAACAAAGATCCAGTAAAATGTAACTGGAGGTTCAAAACGTTAAACACGTCGTAAAACTGAACGAGACACATTGATGCTGTAAAAATATTCCTCTTTAAAGTGACAGTGACGCCTCCTAATATATGAAGGAATAAAGAAGAAGCATGAAGCTCATTTAGTCTCTGAGGTAAAGAAGTAAAACAATCCAGAGTTTGAAGAGCCACGTATGTTTCAGCTGTGACGCTCTGATAAACCTCAGGTTTCTGTGCAATCTGTGAAAACAAACAGATCTTCTTCATATTTCCTGACGTGGTGGTAAATGTTTGTAGTTGAACATGTTTACGTGTCAGTGACTGAGAGTTGCTTCTCCTAGTTAAGATCAACGCGTGTGTGCGTTTGGAAAATGGGAAGTAAATATCTGAGCTATGGCCTCTGTCTGCCTCCATTTCTCTTTGTCCTGCAACATTAACTGTCCAATCACAGGATAATGGAGGGAAAACCAATGCAGCATTCAGACAGAGCGGCGCACCGCCTCCCTGGTGAATGTGTGTGTCTGAATGTACGAGAAAT